>LD700005.1:135804-162581 GCA_003118335.3 Papilio memnon
TTTGCCCCCTTTTAATATAAAAAAAAAAAAAAAAGCTTTATGCGCTGCTTGACTTTCATTCGTTCACAAAATGTCCTTAAAGTACAAAGTTTCCGCTTCACGTATTTATAGATAAATGTCGTAATATTTTTACCTTCAGCACAAAAATACGTATTTGTTTTAACCATTAATCGTGTTAAAAAATAGCATGTAAATGTTAGCATTTTCTGCGAAAAACACATGTAAGAGTTGCAATATTTTAACATTAGCATAACGTGCAAAAAAGACATTGTAAGTTCAATACATCTCTTTGGTATCGTTACCTTAAATTTTATGCTCCATAAAGCTCGTTGCTATTACCAAAAACGGCTGTTCTTTCTGAGGGGACGAGTCTAATTTTAACAAATTTTGCGTGAAAATGTTGTTATGTAACAAATGTAATTGTCTGACTGATAGGATGGTAATGTTGGGCGTATGTATTTTATGTGGCTTGGTATGTTTGTTTTATTGTCGCTGCCTATACTTTAAACGGTTTGACTGATTTTATACCGTGATGTGTGGAATAGAATGTTATAATATTTTACGAGAAATTCTTCACAATTAACATAGCTTGAAGTTTTGTTTTAACAGATAATTATTGCTACGTTATATTGTAAGCTCAACAAAGAACCTTTTTTACTTTTATGAAATTTCAAATAAAAATGATAAGACGGCCTAAGAACCCTGAAGGGATATTAAAAGATAGGAAAAGTTTTTGTTTATTACGGGATCATTTTTAGAACAATTTTTACGATTATAATTTCATTTTTTTTCCTTTTTTAACATGTACTTATGTAATTTTTATATAGATATTTGAAAACACTATTTTAAAAAAATCAGCAACTAAAAATGTTATACTGGGTTAATTTTATATTCAAGTTAATATAAATTATTATAATAGACCTTAAGGTGGCCGTACTATACCAACCAATTACAATTCTTTGTTCATAAAATGTAACTGTATTCTTGAGACTAATATAGGCACTTATTATGTTAGAACGGTTATATTTGCTAATAAAAAAATATATGTTTTATTTGATGTACAGCAACAAATGTTTGCTACATAAAGCTATTCAAACTTGACCCTCGTCAAGGATGGCCTACGTTAGTGAATGTAATTTATGTATGTTGTAATGATAAGAAACTAACTGAAGACCACTTGATTCATACGGGATTCCACGGACAGGAACCCATACATTTCTACATATTTATGTTTTACGCATCATAAATATTATACAAGCAGTTATTGTTCTTGTTTTCTAACTCTAACATGAACTTTATAAATCGATTAATTTAGAAGATTTGATCGCGGTTAAATTAAATGTTTTTGAAAAAAAAAAATTGACAAATACTGATAAATATAAATTGAAACCGTAAAGGAATTAAATTTGTAAATTAAATGCTACAAACTTGGGAATAGAGTTTTGCGGAGTTCCATTTCGAGTCGATCTGCTAGTGGTCGAATTCTTATTTACATACCGATGAAAACGTACTTAGCAGTTTCGACAACTTGAAGAGGGTAAAATAGGGAAGTCAATCCGATTTTCTTAATGGAATTTTGGTGCTTTAATGTCTATTAACCTGTAGAAATGCTCAATTCTAAATTATTCTTTTTTGGATTGCTATAGTTATTTATTTAAGACGTATTTATACTTGTTGTGCGTAAACATACCGTATTTTTTATCGTGATAGATTATTACGTAACTAAAGAATCTCTTTCTATTAACATTTTATACGATATTGCTTAATTTTTTGTTTTGCATTAATATGAATACAGTTTTTTTCAAAAACAAAAAGAATATGAGAATAACAGCAAGGAAACATTTTTATAATGAAAACATGAAATATTTCCCCCACAATTACTATGACAAAGTACGAGTATAACCAATTGCAGCAACATTGAATGTTTTTCTCCAAATATTATCGCTCCGCTAAAGTTCCCGAGTATCGTTTATATTTTCATAACATTTTATGGTACAAAGTAAACACATAAAGATGTTGCTTAAAATTTATCAGAAGGAACGATACTGGCTTGACATAAACGATATTTAGATTGCTTACATTTTCCCCTCATCTGTAAAACTAAATTGCGATATAAATTCACATTTTATCATTTTCAGGAAAACTTATTTATGATTTGACTATTTAAGACAACAAAGCGACAAATACGTGATAAATCAGTTAATTAAATAGTGTAATGGTATTGAGTTTCGATCCGTTTGAATTTGCCACAAGAACATAAAATAATGAAATGTCCATTTTATGTCAAGAAGAAAAATGCTGTATGAAATTGAAAAAGAATTTATAGACGTCGAATGTTCTGATATACAGGGTGTTGAGGGAGCGACATTCACGTCGAGGCAATAACCGTCGACGATACTTTGTATTTAGGCGTATTTCTTTAGTAGTGCAAATTTTACGGCGTCATATTTTATGATGCTAACGAAATTACCCTTTTAAGTTTCAAAAGCATGTTGTTATCATTGAAATTAATTTTAATACGGAGCGTCGGTGGCTCAGTGGTTTGAGCACTTGACTTGTAATCTCTACAGATCTTGAGTTCGAATCTCGCCATGTACTAATGTGATTTTCGATTTTTTGAATTTTCATAGGTACTTAATTTACCCGACGTTCTTACGGTGAAGGTAAACATCGTGATGCAACCTGCACATGTCGGAGAAGAAATTCAAAGAGATGTGTGAAGTCAACCAACCCGCACTGGGCCAGCGTGGTTGATTAAGGCCTAGTCACCCTAACTTAGAGTAGGCTCCGAGCCCCTCAGTGAAGACGTATAGTTAGCTGGTGATGATGATATTGAATTGTATTTAGTAATTAAATATCGGAGATCGAGATAAAAGTTAAGCTAAACTAGACGATGATTAATGAAATTGAAACATTTCAGTTTCGTTTCTATAAATTGTAAGTTCAAATATTTATCGAGTCACTTATTTAACTCAAAATTGAACATCAAATTTCCATTACGTAAATTAAATTTACTTCGGTATTTTCCTCACATCAAGTCGTCGGAACTGCAACGTAAGTTCCATTCGTACATGTATTTAAACAAGACTGAGCGTCGGTCAATCGAAGAGAGATGCAATTTGAGTAATGAACTGCGTTCTGTATTTACAAAATTACTACTTTATAGATACAAACGTTAGGTAACATAAAAATTAATTAGATTAACATCATTCTGGATAAGAAAAAATATTTGGTAAAACATTTGACTTATAATATTAAAAAACATGTGTTTATCCAGAGGTCCATCATAACATAAGTATTTATTTATTATGATAAAAAAATTTCAAAGAATTCTTCGATCAAGTATTAGAAACGCGAGAAGAAATTTCGTAAGCGAGGGTATCTAACCCTCACGCGAGATTTCAATTCATTAAACGGATTCCACCGTTCTCCCCGTTAGGAGCGGTCGAATTTGTATTCATCGATGGCTATAAGAGACCCGCATCTACGTGTAAACGTATTTAATATCTCAAAGACATCAGCGATAAATTAAACAAACTGTAAATAGCTAAATATAACATTAATACCACGTTGAATAGGAAACAGGTGTGTAACATGTCACATCTATCCATATCTATACTAATATTATAAAGAGGGAAGATTTGTATTTTTGTATGTATTGAAATAACTCAAAAACTACTGGACCGATTTTAGAATTTATTTCATCGTTCGAAAGGTAATTTATCTGTGAGTAACATAACATAGGCTATATTTTTTTATTCACGCGGGCGAAGTCGCTAGCAATCTTCTATACACATAACAAAATTGGAGTGTCTGTTTGTAATATAAAAAGAAAAAAAGTATTTGCGTTGCTGATAACGATAACACTATATAAAAAAAAATTGTCTGTCTGTCTGTCCGCAAGCTGCGTTTGTTCCGGGTAATCTCCGAAACGGCTGGGCCGATTTCGTCGGAACTTTCACTGGAGGGTAGCTGACATGGATAGGCATATTATATTTTTTTAATTCCGCGATGTCACAATGGCGTAATAGGTGGCCCAAATTTCCGAGCGACAGCTTGCTTTAAATATAATAGCTTTGTGAATTTAAATTACCATCATCATCAATTCACTATACGTCTCCACTGAACGTCTCCGAGCTTACTGTAAGACAGTGGTGACTAGGACATAGTAAACCAGTTGGCTCAGTACTGATTGGTGGACTTTATGCATATCTTTGAATTTCTTCGATAATTAATTAGTTTCTTCACCTTAATTTTTTTAAGGTGAAGGTGATAGGGATTTGTCTTCTGCCAGCACACAAATAATAAAATAAATAATGTTGACTATTTATTTGACCTTTAAATTGATACAACAACATATGTATATAAAAAATAAGATATTATTTTCTATTACATGAGATTGTTCTTTTTTCTATATCGAACAAACTTACTTCTCTATATATAAATATATGTCATATTTAAATTACTCGTACATCAGCCAGTCTTATAATGCAACCTCTGTTGTACTTAAAACAGGTTTCATTTACAACAGAAGGAAAACTAAAGAAATTAAGTAGGTATAATAAAATTCAAAAATCGAAAAATAGGACCTACAAAGATTAAGTCAACTTATCAAGAGACACGCTCTCTATAATAACAGAGCAATAATTTATAATATTATAGTACAGCTTAATACTCGGAAATTTTGTATAAATTTGCTGTCTCTTCAACGACATTGTTGTCAATTCAACTCGGTCCCATGTTTGGTTCCTAGGACATTAACATTTCTTTTTAATTCGAGAATTCATTCGTATGTTTTTTTATAAAAGCAGTAATAAACAATGATTTTCGAGGGATTAATGTTAGAATATTAGAACAACGATCAGCACATAAATAACAAAGATTATTCTAATCTGCACATGTTTGCAAATCGCCTGCGGCAAGCGTTAATAAATAATACCGTACGTAATTCTCGGTAATAGCTGCACAATATTATATAGAAACAATGTTGTATTCACTAATTAAATGTATGCCAATGAAATATTGACTGTTAATATTCTCGGTTAACACAACATCATCAACTTGCCCTTATCCCTTACGGAGGGCCGGCACAGTATGTGCTACTCTTCCGTACATTTCTATCAGTCGTCCCTGCTTCTTATTATAAGAAACATACTTAATTAATTAATTGATTATTATTAATTGTGATAGGTTCTCTTTTCAATTATAGAATAAAACGCAGTTATAGTGGAAAACGTATGTAATTAAGAAAACAAATCTTGACCGGCATAGCAATGACATTGACGTTTCTGCCGTCAACCTTAAAGTATGAATATAAACGTTTGGAAACTATAACATTAATTAAGTATATTTCTTATAAGAAGCAGGTATAATACAAGATGTGTTTAAATCATCAGATTAGAAAATTCTTAACATAATTAGAAATAAAGTATAGCTGTATAATTATATGCTAGTTTTTTTTATACTTTATTTAAAATATAAGTTTAAACTCGTCAAGACGGAATTTCATTTCTGTTTTTTACATAAAACAATGCAGAATAATCCTTGACTAGAAACTACTGAGGTCTTAGGGTTATGTTGTTAACAGAATTCCGAGCGATATTAATTTCAGCCCTGCAGCTTCGTGCCTCTGCAAAATGAAGTTTGTAACTTGAATAGTGGACGTACAATAGTTAACTAGTGAGTAAAATAACTTGGCGTTGTCATGGCAACATAATTACACATTTCATCTATACTAATATTATAAAGAGGAAAGATTTGTATTTTTGTATTTTTGTATTTTTGTATGTATTGAAATAACTCAAATACTACTGGGCCGATTTTAAAAATTCTTTCACCGTTAGAAAGGTATTTTATCTGCGAGTAACATAGGCTATATTTTTTAATTTCACGCGGGCGAAGTCGCGAGCAACAGCTAGTTAGTAAATATAGTGCTTAAAATGAAATTAATATTTAAAATCTCTAGATTAGACTTTTAATTTTCTAAGAAAGAAAAAAAAATTGAAAAACCAGACCTTTTATGACCTGATGTATTTTAATTCTTAATAATATAAAAAATTGTAGGGAATTAATATCTTATGTTTAGTGTACCGTGGCTGCCGAACAACTTCCGATCGTGTTACAAAATATTTTAATAACCGGTCTAGTCTATGGTATATTCCAGTGTCCGGACTCTCAAATCAAGTTCATACAATTACTACTACTACTAATTTGTTTAAGATAAATCTGTTTTGAATAAAATTTACTTCTTTAGTAATTTTAATATTTAAAGAAAAATGTAGTTTTTTTTAACTCTAACTGATTCATGACTTTTAGTATTTACTTGTATTATACAAAGAAATTTTGGGTCTAAACATCAAATATCCTAACCTTCCTTCTTGCGATATTTTCAGATATTTTTTTAAAAAGTCTAGATAAGGCTTATTTTACGTATTATCACAGTTTTGTTTAAATCTTTAATGTTATTTTTTTTAAGATAAACAACATAGTTTTAGAACGTTTTCTTTGCCAAAAGGCAACATTCCAGAAAATCTGTATACGACGCGCAATTTATGCTGGTTAAAAATAGGTTATACCGGCCCGTCGACTAAGCGGGTTCCTGTGACATCTACCGTGCCGGAGTACGTTCGAGTCACCCTAGGTATTACGAGTACATTCAATTTACTAATGCTCGCCCAGATATGGGCTATGTTAGTAGTATTAAAGTTTTAGTCACATTTCAATCTATATAATCTCACCGTAACCGTATTTTTAAAATAAATGCGAAAGTTTGGATATATGTCAACCACACAGAAGAAAAGGGGTGAAGTGGGAGCAATTCCGCGTTTCGTCTGAGTGTGCGTACCGCAGACCAAATTAAAGTCCCTTTATCTAACCAGCCTTTTCTTATAAGGGAAGGATGGGAAGGGAAAATAGATTTGACAGTGGAGGAGACGCATAGGAAGAAGAAATATCCTCTTTATGTGCGCCTTCTCCTCGATTAAAGGTATGCAACGCATCAGCAATTGCGGATGTCTATGGGTAGCGATCGCTTCGTCATTTTGGCGGATTCAGGTGGTCGCTTGTCGTTTGCTTGATCAGGAATTTATCTTCTTTCCCACTCTATTCGACTAATTTTAATACCTCTACATTTTAATAGACATGAACTGTTATTCTTAGATTATATTTCACGATAGAGATGAAAGTCCCACATATGACATTCTCGTTTGACCATTTGCCCACAAGCAACCAGATATTTTAAGACGAATAACTTTACAGAAGTTTTATGGCGAATCCTCTTAAATAACCAACTAAGTGATGCACTATACTACTAGTATGCATAGAACATCGTTTGTAATAACTATTGATTCCAATTAATTAAACGATAATCTTAATATCCTAATTAGAAATCGCTATTTAGAACAAAATTCCTTTGTTACAAGTTTGAAGGAGGTATCTGTATTACCTTTTTATCTTTAGCATTACTACTACTAATCATCATACAATTATCTTACACTAGTTTCGCCTACCACTCCGTCTGCGTGGAATGAAAAAAGCAAAAGCAAGTAGCTTATGTATTGTTCCAGACTATCCTCTATAACTATGCCAAAGTTCATCGAGATCTGTTGAGCAGTTTAGGGCACAGACTCAGCAAGCACCCACCGATCCATGTAAAATTTCGCATTGATAACATGAGTAAGATTTATTTTGCTGCTAGCATAGACAAAGTGAATTATGTTACGAGTTTTATGCAAGCTTATCGGATTTGTAAACTATTATTTTTACAACATCGTTGTCATTATTCGGTAAAAGTAACATTTTTTTTCGCTAGAGTAAGTTTTTATTAATTTGTCGCAAATAATGAAATATGAACACACCGTTGCCAACTTCAGAAACGTTCCAAGTTTTCCCCCAGTTACTATTAAAGTTGTTCCGGCAGCTCAAACAATAATGAACTTTATTCATATTAATCGATTACTACAAATACGGATTTATGAAAGTACGAAGCTCGTAGAAGGTAATTGAATAAAGTTGTTACTTATTACTTAGCCTAAATTAATATGATATTAATGATTTGACTATAAAAAGGACATTACCAATTCAAACTGTAGAACCTAGCGTAGAAACAGATGAACGAACATAATACATGTTTAAGATAAGTATAACACGCATGTCAAACAGAACTGAAATACGTCATACATGGCATAAGTAAAAACATCTTATCTTACTAATATTATAATTGCGAAAGTTTAGATGGATGTTTGTTAGAGTTTGTAGCTAACGGCTGAAGGAATGTCGATGAAATTAGACATAGATGTAGGGCGTAGTCTGGAAGAACATATAGGCTACTTACTTTTGTTTTTTTTAATTCCACGCGGACGGAGTCCCGGGCGAAAGCTAGTAACTAGTACTAGCTAGTAATTATATATTTCTAACATAATCTTATTACGAAAACATACCATCAGATACTAATCTAATCTGCAGTATGAATATTTAGTTTCCGACTACATAATGTAAAAATTTACATCACCGTGCTGCTTACATAGACAGAGTACGGGCTTGTTTTGTACAAGAAACGTGACTGGAATATAAAAAACATTTAACAACTCGTCAGCAACACTTCTTTGCTGTACACAAAGGATAAAATAGTTTGTCGTTTTTTGACCCCTGATATTATGTCGCTTAGCACCCAAAGATACCTTTTAAACTTGTACTTTATTAAGTTGTAAGGTTAGGAAAAATTAATATAGCAGTAATTCGTTAGAACTTTTAATAAATTGCAATAAAGTAAGTAATCTGATAAAATGGTTTACTATTAGCATTTTTCATAACTATAAGCCATTATTCGATAGCTTATTAAAATGTCTCAAGAGATTTTTAATAACTTTATTGTTGCATCCTACTTTTTGTTATTAATATATGACGTGGGGCCTTCAAACGAAAGTAAACAGCTACCTATTATGTTAGCGCGTATCATCTTTCGACTGCATCTTCACTTTCTCCAGGTGGGACCGTGGTCAAGCGTTAGCTTAACAAACGTAAAAAAAAATAGGAAAACAGATGATGATTTGAATGTATTTTAATTATTATAAAATATATTAAAGTATTCACTGGGATTGCTTTTCTTTGCTTATATTGCGAAACAGGATGGAGTAAGCTTTATAAATATGCTAATGCCAGCGCCTCTATAGAAATTCATGAAAATAATTTTCTGCTTTCTTATAACGTAAGCTAAAATTAAATCCCAATTGAATTATGGCATAAAGAAAATGTGAAATTATGTCTTTAACATTTCTACTATATTTAGAAAATGTTTATTAATTGTTAATTTACTTGAACTTCGCTATTACGAAATTAACTTATTGCTGACTTTTGTTATTTTTTAGTAATTAGTTGAATCATACATAATGCCGAAAAAAGTCAAAATAATATGAAAATGAATAGTTTCATTAGAACCAATGCCCTTTTTTTTCTCGCTGGGAAAATGCCTTTACGCATCCCCCCGGGTTACCAGGGAGGGGGTATGTGGGGCTCGCCGGCCAAAAGATGGAAGATGGCCGGAATACCCACTAAAAACCCAGCGGTGTTCCTTCCATCCGCCTGTGGCTGGGTCGCGGGAACGCTTGCGCTTTCTTCCGCGACCCAGCCGGCGCCGTCCGCAATAGCGGACTCCGCTAGAACCAATCCCCAGAACAACCTATAAAAATTTCATTAAAAATCTGTCTAGTGTTCGAAGGTTAGCGTTTCAATATAAAACATTGATGTTTACTTATCTATACTAATATAATAAAGCGTAAACACACACTTCTTTGTTGCCTAAGATGTCAGCATTTACAGCATATTTTTGAATAATTCTTTTTTTAATAAAAAGCCCTACAATTACGTCACGCTTTAGGCTATATATTTTCACGCCATTAAACTTAGGGGGTAAATATTTTGGATAAAAACCTTAATGTGGGAAAGAGACCATAAGTTGCTGCCAACATCAAGGAAGCAAGATTGCAATGCATTGTCATGTCATTTTGACATTTACAATTGATAATTTGACAAATGTAAACCATAAAATAAAATTTTCACAATTTCATGCGGATGAAGCCGCACGAGAACAGCTAGTTATACATAAAATACTACGTATGAATATGGAGGATACCAAAAAAGTGTGTTTTTTAGAATAGAACCAAAATCCCAGCTCAAACGTGTGAAAGCTTTTATTCTATTTATTTTCGCGACCTCTGTCGGGCATCCTACTATGGTTTCTATTACAGCAGAATCTTGTCGTCGTTCCAAATACATTTGCGAAGAAAAAAGGCCCCGACCATTTACATAAACTGATCTCAATTCTGTTGTCAGTAACGAACTTAAAGAGTTAAATGTTATAAAAATAAAAACCAACTACAAGGAGTGAATTTTCTACCAGGATAGTTTCATCTATGTTAAAATAGTATACTTAAATAGAGATATTTTTTGTTTTTTGTACAGGAATGGGACTTATCGATTTTACAATTTATTAGGGCCGCAATCGAGATTTTTATCAAATCTAATTTCCTGAGGCAACTTATGACGTATACTTTAATATCCTGATGTCAAAGTTGTTGCGGTAGATTGCTGCAGTTTATAGCCAGATTACTTTTTACTTTAATGCATCAAAATTAAGAGATATCGCTGCTATGTCTATTTTAAATTTAATAATTCATTTTAATACCAGATTGATTTATACTAATTCTTGCACTATGTTGGTTCCTTAAAGTGTATTTAACACAAGAATATTGCAACATAATATAACTTCCCGTAACTAACTGTAATAAAAGTTAGAAATAATTGATTGTTATAGCCCAAAAAGTTAATTTTTTTTAAATTACATACATCTTTAGTATGACATATTAAATAGAAAATCGATTTTGTCTTCATTATTGAAGTGCAGTTTAACTTCCATGAATCTATACGAACAAGATAAAACTATAGACTCGCCGCAGTGAAGCAATCACTTCTGTTCCCAATCGCTTCTCCTCCGTGTTGTATTTAAGTTGTCCAAGTTGTTAAACACAATATGTTCTTCGATCCACACAACTTAAACATAAGCTTTGTTTATTACGCTAAAGTTTTGATAATACATGTTCGATTATTTGAAGATAATTTTCATGAAAGTGTTTTGAGAAAATATAAGCATACTGCAGTGTAATAAATAAAAAACCTATGGAAAGTGATTTTGAAAATAATACTTCACAAAACACATTCAACGCGACTACGTAGAGCGGGCGCACACCATTGACTATACTATCGAACAACTGTTGTGCGATTGTCTTTTTTTTTTTTTATCCGATAAGGTGGCAAACGAGCAAGCGGCCACCTAAATCCGCCGAAATGGCGAAGCGACCGCTGCCCATGGACATCCGCAATTGCAGATGCGTTGCCTACCCTAAATCGACGGAGGAGGAGACGCATATAAAGAGGATATTTCCCCTTCCTATGCGTCTCCTCCACCGTCAAATCCACTTTCCCATCCAAAGCTTTCCTTATAAGAAAAGGGCGGAATGGGAAACGGACTAAAGTTGGTCCTCCGGCACCACACTCATCAGACGAAACGTGGAATAGCTCCCGCTTCACGCCTATCTTCTGTGTGACCGGGCGAGCCGACCCATTCGTGCTAAGATGTTAAAGCGGACTTTACCATTGTCGATTGTTTTCCAGCTAATTCAACTGTTTAGTTGCACAAACTAAAAATCGAGTAGTGTGCGCACCTCCATGGATTATAAGTTCATAGGAATCAAAGCGCGACTAAACTGTTGCGATAGTTTAGTCAAAGGTGTGCGCGCTCTAAATAGTCAAAAACCATTTTGTAATTTTCTATTTCCTAGGCAATTTAAAGTTTTACGCACACCAAAAATTTAGTTAGGCTTTTGCGTATTTGAGTAATTCTATGAATGTTTATCCGGCCGCTTGAGTGATGGGTTAAATTTGTCACTGTTCCCAACCTGAAACTGGCTGTTGTTGAAAGCAAACATTACGTTAATAGTAACTTACATAATAAATTGCCTACCATTGTTTTGGTGTCCAAATCTTTTAGAGAAAATATCAAATGACGTAAAGTAAGGCGTAAAGCTTTAACCGAAATTTTCAACACATTTTATTATTAAATTTTGATAAAGTGTATACTCTCCTTTGTAAAGAGCATTTTTATAACAATCCATAGAACAATTTTTATTTATATTATATTATGTACAACACCTATATGTTAAGAAAGATAAATTTTGAATACAAGTAGATAATTCATTTTCCGTAACGGTACTCAAGGCTGCTGTCGTCTAAGTTGATATATAATTTTGACGCGAAGTAGATAAATGATACACTAAGAAGCAATAAGCGTATGATTAAAAAAAAGCAAAAATTTGTTATAAATAAACTGTTCTATATTATTAAGACGAAGAAGAGGAAGCAAGTTACTTGCTCTTTAAAATCGGATAGCAGTTTAATTATCTTTAGGTCTCTATAGTACGATAGTTATTAAGCTTATAGAAGCTTGATCTAGTGGTTCTAATACTTCCGTTCTATTATTGTTGTAAACCATATCAAAGCGCAACCCTTTCAAAAGCTCAGCGCAACACTCAGTTCGAAAGGTTACAAGAAATATTGAGAAATTAAAAAATACTATTAATATTTGTCTACTCATTATAGAAAACACTACGAAATATAAAGTCCTGGCAACACACAATACTGGGAATTACCCAGCTATATATATATATATATATATTTAAAGAAAAAGAATGAAAATTTTTTTTAAATGTTTCTATTTTTGAAACAGTCTAATATTTGCTCTCTGCAGTGCGGCTTGAGGCAGTATATGATGAATTGCCAATCAATAACTATCTCTACAATATCAGACCCTTTGCTAACATTCGACCACTTTTTAGATTGCTGTTGACAAAATCGGTTTCAAATACACAAGTGGAATTTGTTTAAAATAGAAAGTATTTAATACAATATTTTAGGATATTGATTTTAATGATATTTAACATTGAACAACAAACATGCAATAGTACATACTTTTATGTATATGTTACGTATTTTAGGTACTAATGGGAATCCTTAATATAGATTTTTATTAAACACTAGCTGTTCCCGTGCGGTATCATCCGCGTGTAATTATAAAAAAAATATTTTATTGTTTACATTGGTCAAATTATCAATTGCAAATGTCAAAATGACATGACATGATGACAAACCATGGCAATCTTGCTTCCTTGATGTTCGCAGCAACTTATGGTCTCTTTCCCACATTAGGGTCTTTATCCAAAATATTTACCCCCTAAGTTTAATGGCGTGAAATATATAGCCTAAAGCGTGACGGAAGTGTAGGACTTTTTATTAAAAAAATAATTATTCAAAAATATGCCGTGATTGCTGACATCTTAGGCAACAAAGAAGTGTGTGTTTACGCTTTATTATATTAAGTATAGATTGTGAAAAAAAATTACTTGTTTTATATATGCGGCTATTGAGATACGAAATAGGGAATGCTTCAAAGTATCGAGTAGCTGCTATTGTATCGAGTTTCCATTACGAGGTGTTCTTTTTTTATTACATTTTGGAAGGGTCTTAAGATTGAAGTCTCAACAATCTTTAATTAACAAACTTGATACTGAAGAAAGAAGAAATTTGAATCAACTTCATCATTAAAGAAATCGGAACTTGAAACTAATTTCACAACGGTTTTTCATGTTTTTATAAACAATGGTATATAAAATACTCAATGGTGAAGCGTACTTAAAAAACCAAGATTAACAATCTTATACAAAAGAAAGATTAAGTATTTTTCGTGTTAGTAGCCTTATGGGACTTATACAATGCATTAGGCTTAAAAATGTTTGAACATTCGTGATTCATTAAATGCGTATGTAAACTAATTAAGAACGGATTAAATCACGTATGATCGTCCTGTGATGTCACTAACTACTTTAGTACTCGTCGGGGGTCTATCTTTACGGCGATTGTTTATTTTGCTATCTTTATGGTCGTGTTGGGCCTCGCACAGATGACGCCTCACACGGATTCCTGGCGAGTCCAAAACTAGTCGATGCCGTCGCAGGATGATCACTTGGCTTTGTTTAATTTAAAAGGAAATTGCAAAAATTGTAGTTGATCAATTTAACGAGCTTGTTCAAACGAACAACGATTAGACTGATGGCATATTAATAAGGCTTTGTTAATAATGCTATGTGAATGAGTAGTTGTAGTACAGTGGAAACGTATTTGCAATAAAGCAACATTATATACGTATATTTTTATACCACAAAGAGTGACGTTGTACGTGCGTACAGATCGTACGTGACTCTTTCCTAGTAAGATATTACAAAACTCGCACATGAAAAATATCCTACCAATTTAACAGCCTGCACTTTAACTAGTGGTTATCCTATTTTCAATTACCTTACATATTTTAAAATATAATACATTATGAATAATGTTAAAAATCGCTGGGGCAAAATAATATTACATTCACATAATCAGACTTAAAACTGTTTAGTGGAAGAAATAGAATCCGATGTAATTTATTAATTTTTAAATTATTTTGATCATTAAGTAAATTCCTGTATTTAAGATAGATAAATGTATTATACATAAAATAATTTTCCGGGAATCGAACTGCAACGTTAATCTTTGGACGTTCCCGGGAAACGTTTTCATGTGTTTGATGGAATTTACGGTTTACAATTGAGAAAAGAAAACACATGTATTGCTAAACTTGGCATTTATGACCGTCATCCAATTTGCATGTGCTCAGACACGTTGATATCACTTGTCCTCTGCGTAAGCGTGACTGGCATTAGTATTTGCCCTTATTTGGCCGAAAGTACCTTTATTTCTACCTCGTTGACTACAAATGAGATTATTGATTTTTAAAAACATTTTATAAAACCTCTCCCTCCTTCATATATGACAATAACATACATAACTTTAACATAATTAATTTAACAGTGATCCTCGGCAAACGTTTAACTTCTTGTGTCAACTTATAGGCACCAGTTATCTCTACATCATTATTTTATAAATTAAATGAAATGATTTTAAGAAAAGACATAATAAGTATATTAAATATATGTTTAGTTATAATTAATTTCTAGTCATATTTTACGATACACAGTTCTTGTTAATATCAAGCAAGGAACATTTTTAAAACAGAAATATAGAGAAAATGTGAAATGAAATGCTTGGACTGGGAAAATAATATTTCCAGAAGTGCAAAACGTGTAGATATAGTATACTCGTACTTTAATGTACGCAGTTTCTTGAGCTAAGTGCTCTGCATTTATTTGAGCTAGGATTTGTGTATGTCTGCTTCTAACAAACCGACTGCGAAGATACTTTACTTTTAAAAGCACAGTAAAGTTTGAAGTAGTCAAAGAGTTTATTTATATTTTATCCAAAAGCAGACATATTAAACATATGAAAGTATACAAAAATTGTGTATATTAGTACATACTCAGCATTTGATTGTCTTCTTATATGCATGGGTAATATTACCATATTATACCATATTAATTATACATAATTACAACTTATTAACAGACATAACTTCATCATCATCACCAGCTCACTGAGGGTTCGGAGCCTCCCCTAAGTTAGGGGTGATTAGGCCTTACTCAACCGCACTGGCCTAGTGCGGATTGGTTGACTTCACACATATCTTTGAATTTCTTTATCGATATAGGTTGCATCACGATATTTTCCTTCACTGTAAGAACTTTGGGTAAATTTTGTATATATGAAATTCGATAATCACATTGGTACACATCGGGATTCGAACACAGGACTTGTAGATTACAAGTCGAATGCCTAAACCCCTGAGCCACCGACGCTCACAGTTATACAGACATCACTTATTTTACAAGAAAGGCGAAGAACGTTTTGTTTAAAACTATTTTCAGACTCGTTTAAAAAAATATTAAGTTTAACGAAAATTCAATTAGTGCCTTATTTAAAGTTGTATAAACATCGATGGAATTATAAGTTAGTGGAAATGTTTTTCATTGGTTGTTTTCAACTCTCCCAGTTATTATTAATGTTCGTGCAAAAATATTCAGTTTTTGGAAATATGAATTAAAAGATTAATGAACGCGATGTTTAAAATTAAGTAAACAAAAGTTTGAATTTAAGCATATTTAATTGTAAAAAATAGTTTGGTTTAATATCCCATGATTCAACTGTGTATATGTATATTCAAATGTGTTAAATGTTATAGAACATATTAAAATAATTTTAATGTTTGTTGTCTTGAGCTTTGATAAATTACGGAGGTAATTGAGCAATCTGGTAACAAGTTGGTTCACTTCGCTGTAACGCGGAAAAGAGATTTCTACTAAACCACAAAGTCAATGACCTTAGTGAAGGTATAACATATAGAGTTTTAACATAAATACAAGTAGCGAATTCAATTGTTTTATTAGTAATCAGATAGCAATCTCGTACTCGTAATTTATACAAAACAACGTTAAAGCTGCAAAATAATAAAAAGCATGTATTAAATAAATGTAAAGTTTAAAAAAATGGAAGAAGCAAAACGGTATTTTGCTGTTACAATGTCGTGAAATGCTACAAAAGCTTCCATTTGTATATTATCTAACGCTACAAATCAAGCGTCCTGGCGCTCGGGGGAAAAGAAAATTGAGATACGGCAGGCATTATTCCGCGCAAATATATCTTGATATTCCCACTACGCAACCATTGTAACTCAGTAAAGCTTTTGTAAAATCAAAACAATAAGTCCATTTAATTTTATCACGACATATTTTATTTGTGAAATGTTATACCTGTCTACCAATGAATACGTTAAAGTATAAACAATAAAATTATTTTTCTACTTAAAACGTCTAAAAACTCAAGGTACTGAATCCCTATATCTGTTCATACAAAACACAAAACAAAGTGTAAATCGCAGAAATATTTCTGACGATAATCTACGTAGGAGTCATTGAAACATATGCTTTATTTAGATTAAAAATAAAATAAAATTTTCCAAAGTAATATCTATCTACATACATATATCTATATCTTCTATCTTCTATACATACAATAAAATTGGAGTGTCTGTTTGTAATATCAAAAGAAAAATTCCAGATTTCGGGAACTTGATGTATTGCTGATAACGAAAATTGCATTTAATTTTTTTTTATCTGTCTGTCTGTCTGTCTGACTGTCCGCAAGTCGCGTTTGTTCCGGGTAATCTCCGAAACGGCTGATTCGATTTCGATCGGACTTTCATTGAAGGGTAGCTGACATAGACGGTCATATTATAGGGTATTTTTTTTAAAATTCTGCGCTGTCAAAATGGTGAAACGGTCCAAATTTGCACTAACGAAGTTTGCGGGCGACAACTCGTTTTAAAATATAATATTTTTTCAGGTTTTTATTACGGGGATAAAATACCTATATTGGAGCTTGTGCTTTGTGATTGAACAGACCACTCGTTCCATTAGCGAATTGCTGACTCTACTCTCACAAATTTCGTTTGTTACTGTTACGATGTCATCGAAATTAGTTCTTGTTAGTCGAGGTATCCTATATTTTTTTTTCAAATTTCAATTATTTCATTATTAATACTGTAAGTAATATTTTTAAATAATCATTATTTAAATAACCGTATTAACGTCGCTATATAGAGGTAATTGTTACTGGTTTCCAGTAAACAATTTCTCTCAAAAGCTAGCAAGGATAATGAAATTATGAAGAAGATTTAAAGCGATTTAGTGATTTCTAAGAAGAAAACTCATTGGCTACCTTCTATCTTCTTACAAAATACTTACGAGTATCTTGAACGCTAACCTTGTTTAAAATAACGATAACTAATCCTTTTTCCTTAAAATTAACTAGCTGTTGCTCGCGACATCGCCCGCCATGAAATTAAAAAAAAAATTATAGATAAATTACCTTTCTAACGGCTACAGGATTCGGCCAGTAGTTTTCGACTGATTACAATACATACAAAAATTGTCCTCTTTATAATATTAGTATAGATATGAGGCATTTTGCTTTTAAAAATTACAGGGATTATTTGTTAGTTAAAGTTTGAAAAATAGTTAAAGAATATTTTTGGAGTTAATAATAGTAAGTCGAATGATGCTAAATTGATAATGAATAAAAAATCTGAAAGTTATTACTGAAGGCTCTGTTATCATTCATACTACATATCATTGTACATGATCCGAAAGGCACACAAATAGGTTATTAAGAAGTGTAATTGATAGCCGCTCATTACTGTACAACTGAAGTTGTTATTGCTCTTTCGTGTTCATTAACGTTCCAAACTTGTAGTATGTAGGAAAGTCGTTAAACGTCACAGCTCGTTAAAGTAAATTGAATGAAAACAACGCCTTACTTTAACGAGAACATGACATACTGTTAATACAATAAGGCGATCAAATTATATTAATTCAATCATAAAAACATTTGATTCTTGGGTAGCTGTTTCGTATTTTTTACTGATTAATCATGCTAGTATTATAAATGCGAATGTTTAGGTGGATGGATGGATGAATGGATGTTTGTTAGAGTTTGTAACCTAAATGGCGGCACGGATATCAATAAAATTTGGTAAATATGTAGAGGACAAGTCTGGAAGAACACATAAACTATTCACTTTTGTTTCTTTTAGTTCCAAGCGGACGGAGTCGCGGGCGAAAGCTAGTATTATTATACGTTTATATCTAAAACAAACCAATATGTTAAAACAAAAGACATGCTTTCGATGACAATGATTTATATTTTATGTCGTTTCATTTGTACATCTTTTTCCACATCTTTTATGTACCAGGCAAGCAGCAAACAAGTAGGTTAACGAACGTCCTACTTGTCACGTTGCTCAAGATTAAAAAAACAAAAGATAAAGAAGAGTAGTATTGCCCTGATTTTACATGCTAGAACAAATATGTTGTTTTATGCGTATTATGTCGTATTAAAAGGTGTTTTTTTGTCGTTTACAACAAAAAAGCGTCGACAGGACCAGTATAATTTGAGCTCACCCATTCATATCGTACCCCGTTTTTAATTAGGAAAGTTATAAGTATTCCCTTTGTTACGAAGCTCACAAATCGTGAACCGTTAATTGGTTTTCCATGTAATAGATGAAGCACATACTTCTGCAATGATTTTATTTCTATTGCATATTTTTAATTTTAGCTATAAAGGAATAGAAATAAAACCAAGAATGTATTATATAATATTCGTGAAATTTCGATCTAGTTACTTTTAAACAACGCCATATACAATGTAAACCTAAATGTAATCGCTGTAAAGAGAATAAGTCTTGTTAAAAAAGAAAAAAAATGCTTGTTAGTTTCCAGGCAACATTTTGTGAACTTTAGGAACAACAAAAGCGGATAAACATATCAGTAATGTCATTTATAATCCAAACAGCTTTGTCATTTGATATTAACCCTTTGACATTGTTAACAAAGATAATTCTGCGTAGTAAGTGAACTAAAACTTATCAACTTTAAATTATGATATAATAGTAACACAACAACAACTAAATTATCAAGTTACTCATAAATTTAAATCAGCGAACCGAACTTTTTAATTTAGTTTCCAATTTTGTGTTATTAATTGCGTTGTTGATATTGTATCTATTTGAACTTCATCATCAGGAAGGTCTTCGTGGTATCGGAGTTAAAGATGACCGTTAAATATATTGGTAGAATTTAAGATGTTAATTTTTGTTAAGTTTTATTTGACTATGTTTTCTAAATTATAGAATCTACGTGAATATATTTTAAAAGTAAGTATCATTGTGCATAAAATCTTCCCTTTAAAGATGTATTAACTTTAAACAAAAGCAAAAGAAAATAATTTTTAATCCTTAATAACACAATCAGAAATGACAAAGAAAACAAACATGACATAAAGTAATGAAATACAAAATTGTAATTAATTTTTTTTTATAACGAGTATTGCAATGCTGACGCCTTGAATGCTGGATGCTACTCACTGGTACCCAGCGCTGATCTGCGCGATTCCGATTCTTTACACATAATGGTAAATTTGTATGAACTTTTATTGGGAAACCTCATATGTTTGATGTTTAATCGCAAAGAAAATCCTACGATGCCTTTGGATAACATCAGCAAACCTTAGCTATAAAAGTAAGAATTTAAAAGCCGGCCCCGAACCCCCATAAACCTTTTGCGAACATGAACAAAATAACATGTAACCGTAACCGCTACCTTATGTTGATATGGATAAACTTATCGCATAATTTATTTGCGTACTGCCACTTTTTATTTAATCATAGAGGACACTTTTTCATTCCATTCCTTCTGGGATGAAGATATTTGTGATATTCACTGACCATGTGAAAATATTCGTTCCTATTAAACTACAGGAATAACTTATGTGAAGTTGGATTTTTAAATAAAAGAAAGAAAATGGATTTTTCCGATAAACAACAGGAGTTCGTTTTTTTATATCGATGTAGCTATGCATCTTTCAGTTATTAACGTGATTAAATGCTAGAAACTTAAAATTATCCTTCAATTTCAAATAGTTCTCAAAGGAGGAATAGAATTTCTCGACATCAATGCGTAGGACTCGATTTGACATTCCATTTTAAAAGCGTTTGACAGTTGGACGATATTAAATTGACTTTGAAACACCAGTTAGAACGGACTTCCGAATTGTTATCTTGGGATTAAATCCAAATACTGAAAAAATATAACACCTTTAAATAGTTATTATAAGTCGTACATTTAGATATTTCGATAATTAAAAACAAGTAATTGAATATTGCCAACAATGGTGGAAATCATTACGCCTATTTTAAACAGTAATAACTTATAACTAATTATTTTACGGCATTACTCACGTCTGATTTATTTCCGATGACGGCACCGGAAATAAATCAGACGTTAGTAATGCCGTAAAATAATTAGTTATAAAATGTCTCACGAAAGTTTAAACAATTTAAGTAATAACTTAGTTAAGTTATCGTTAAATAAAATGCTCAAGTACGTTTGTAACCTTTTTAACTCCACTTCAGTAAATGGTGGACGGTAACGATAATATAGAGTTATAAACATTAATGTAGAGTTGAGGTAATATTTTTTGGAAATTAAAATCAATCTTCAAGCGTTTAAAAATATTGCACCATATCGGAAGAAACGAAGACGTAATAAAAACCAACGCTTTGAACTCGAAATGATGTTATATAAAGGTAATATTGGAACGCACAGGCAATCAAGCCGGTGTGTTTTCACGAAATATTGCCTACCGTATCTTAATTTTCTTTCCCTCAGGGTGCCAGAGTGATTGATTGGTGGTTTTGTGTCATACGTGGCAGATTTCACAAACAAGCATCAACCATTAACTAGTTCTTTTGTTTAATAGTACGATAGTATTTTATATTTTAAAAATTTACTATCGAAATTCATTACGACACATTTATTTTAACGATTTACGTTTAAGATCATTTTCAGTATCACCTCAAAATCCTATAAAAATCGTATTATATCATATCAACATAATTGTAATTTTTATCTAATAGTAACGTATAAATTGCGACGTCATCTTCATTAACTAGCATCATAGACTCATCAACGGCTTCGTTATCCGGCGGTTAATGTACATCGCTTTATACGTTCTCTGTAATTAGGACTAGAACCAATTCATTATTCGTATTAAACATTCCATTATAAGAAAGACCAGTTATGTTGCGTTATAAAGAATGTTACAGTAAGTTTAAGATTGAGTTTAGCAAAGTTTATTAAGATTAAAATAAAGATGTTTCTAGATAAAGTCAAATAATCGTATTGTTAGATTCTTAATAAAGAGATGTTTGAGCAGTCTATTTGTAGTCGAAGCACGTAGCGTCCTAGAAACATGCTCATTGTTTTCATCCAGTATTAGCAATAAAGTAGGTGAGATCTTGGACGAAATACATTCCAATAATGTTATATTAAAATGTATTTGTGAATAGCGTACAAAATAAGATTTTTCATTGTTGGATGGGAATATTTTTCCTGACAACGCGACATTGGTGAAATGGTAATAGTCTTTTCTATCTATACATATAATAAAATTGGAGTGTCTGTTTGATTGAAGATGATAGATTTTGCGTTGCTGATAACGAAAATCGCATTTAAAATTGTCTGTCTGTCCGCAAGGCGCGTTTGTTCCGGGTAATCTCCGAAACGGCTGGGCAGATTTCGACGGGACTTTTACTGGAGGGTAGCTGACATGGATAAGCATATTATAGGCTACTTTTTTAAATTCCGCGCTGTTAAAATGGCGTAACGGGTGGTTCATAACTAACGAAGTATGCGGGCGACAGCTCGTAGTAAATAGAGTTATTCAATAGTGATAAATCAAATCAACATACTTAATATTATCAATATGAAGTTTGAATGGATGAATGTATGTAACTTGGTATTTGCAAGATTGCTTAACGGATCTCAATGAAATTTAGCACATATTTAGAACATAGTAATAACCCTAAGTGTAAATTAAGGTGATTGAGTTCCTAAAAGGCAAGCAAATTTGAATCTATTAATCTATACTAATATTTTACTTAATAAGTTGACTTCTAACCCTTGGTTTTTTATTTATTCTTTAGCATGTAAGTTACAAAACATGTACTTAAAAGCTAAGACAAGAATTGCGCAAGGGCGGCCATATTTCTGTAAGCAATTAAGTTTTTTATTGCATCAAAATTAAAGGAGCATTAGTGTTTTGATTCATGCAAAATAACTAAAATAATGCGAAACAATCACGAACATAGCATAATAACTAAAAGCTGTTCTGAAACAATTCATTTCCGACAACGGGTTTAGAACGAGGCGTGTAATTTGAGCACAAAGCGCGGCTAAAGCGGTTCTGTCCATTGCACCTGCCTAAAGTAATCTATTTGCATAGAAGTTGTTATTAGAGATTATGTGTATGACAATATTTCATATTTTATAGTATGAAAAGTCTATATATAGCTTTAAATAACTTGTAGCTTATTGTTACAAAACTGATATTTACTCGAATCAATGCATATTCGAATTAAAAAAGGAGAAAAAGAATTTTACAGCTCTATGCATAGTTAATTTGGAAAATAATTGACCAAAATAGCAAACGTGTTATAAATTATTTATAACTATTTTGTGACTTACTATGTTATATGACAATGTAAAACAAATCAATAAGCATTGTAATAAATTGCAAACGTAAAAAAAATATTCAATATTTGCACATAACCTTTTGGATGAGTTACCTTTCCGTACGAAGAATTCTTTTATTTAGGTAAAAATTGAAAGAGATTTTGTACCTCAAATTTTGGTAAATAAAATTTAAGGCGAAATGTACGAACAAAAGATATCCAAGAGCATTATAAGCCGTTCCTTTTATATCCATTTGGTAGAATGAGCCTTTAGACATAAAGGGCGATAATATTCCAGTAGAATGTACACATGTTGATTGTTTCATAAAGTGACCTCGGGATTCTTTTGTAGTTTTAAAAAGAAAGAAACAAAATCTTTAAGTGTTTCTTGAACCTTTTATTGTAAAAATATAGCAAGAACTTAGACAAATTGTAATTAATGACGATTCTTATATTGCTGGCTACTGCACATTGTAGTTTTTATATTGTTCCTAATTCATCTGATGTGCACTTCCTTGTTCTGGCAGGATATGTATGAAGATGTAAAATTCAATTGAACTTACGCTTTCATTTAATTATATCGAATAAAAATCTTGTTTGTAAATAAAATCATTCTGTTATGCAAGAAAATTTCTCGCTCGAGTTTCGGATCGTACAAAAATTTGTGGTTATGTTCATTCGTTTTTAGATGAAAAGCGTTGAGTGGTGTTTTATTTTCAGTTTATCGTCGGGGTTATTGCCTGTAAAGGGATCAAAATGACGTTGTGTACCGCTACAAAGATATTTATAGATGCGTTAATAAAATTTTTAACATGATACAACTATAATACTCATAAACAACGGATAAACAGACAATACTTTGCGTACGTTTATGTTGACAATGTAAGTTCCTGTAAGAATCAGACAAACAAGCGATTAGACTAAGGTTTCGCTAGAGAACAAATTAGTGAGAAAACGGCTACATCTAGTCAAATTTTAACAGTGGTAAAGTCCGCTTTAACATCATTGCACGAATGGTCCGGTTTGCCCGGTGTAATACCACGGCCACACAGAAGACAGACGTGAAGTAGAAGCAATTCCGCGTTTCAACTAATAACTGTGGTGTCGGAGGCCCATCTTTAGTTCCTTTTCCTTTCCACCCTTTTTCTTATAAGAGAAGGATGGGGAGGGAACGTGGATTTGACGGTGAAGGGGATATATCCTTTTCATGTGCGTCTCCTCCTCCGTCGATTAAGGGTTGGAACGTATTTGCAATTGCGGATGTCTATGGGCAGTGATCTCTACACCATTTCGGCGCATTCAGGTGGCCGCTTGCTCGTTTGCCACCTTATAATAAATAAAAAAAGGTCATGATATACTCTGAAGAGTGTCCACCGACAGATCTAAAACCAGTCGTCAACTTTCGATACTTAATTGTAAAGCTATGAATTAAATATAAATTAGATTGATGAAAATCATAGGGAAGTATGTCGTGAATTGCTCGAGTGTGTTAGGTGACATCGAGGACGTGTGTCAAATAGGGAAGGCGAGAGTGGGAACCGTCTGGCAGCAATTTATCGTCGACTGATATTGCCGAAGCGTGATTGCACCGCGCGATAAAGTGCTTCGCAGTTGTGTACGCCTTCGAACGACTGCCGCTGCTATCTCGTGAACGTTTTATGTCACGGTTTTGTTTCACGCCGATACACTTCATTTTATAACGGATGATATACATTTATGTACGCGCTTTGGATACGTTTTATCTTAAGGCTTGTGTAATGTATGTTATTGATTAAAAATTGTACAGTTACATTATACATTTGTTCACATCAAGACTAAAATTATCTTAAATAACAAACGTCGCTAGTAGAGAAGTTGTAATTTACAAACAATTAAATGCCTAAAAGGCATGTTTTGTTTATAATATTTAGATCAAGGTACATAGACCATTTTTATCACAAAATTATTAGATGTATTATGTATTAGAGATTCATTGTTGACCATTTTTAGTTTATAATAATCTATTACAGTAATCTAGAGATTATCAACAGCTACACATTTTTATTTACCTGTCACTTTTACCGTGCTAATATAATTAATTTAATTATTTACACGGCCTATTTTATGTGTAATCCTTTCCAATTTATTTTATGGTAACAGCGCCAATATCTACGACGATATCCATGGAGTTAATTTGTAGAGCGAAGTGAAATGAAACGCATCGTGAGTCCACAAAGCGATAGCGACGCATCCGGCCGTTATTAAATCACATCGCTATAATATATGCATACACGAGCGTGCAGCAAACTGAATGCCTTAAAAGTATTAAATGCTCCCAAATGCAAATATGGACATTACTGGGTCGGAGAATTTATGTTCACATTTATACGTCTTAAATATTTAAAATACCTAATACCATAGATCATATACATAAAATCAACTACATGCGTTCAGTTTTAATTGAACACCAATTGTATAATTTAACTGACGGATCTTAGTTTTGCCTACGGCAGTTTTAATTGTAAAGTTTGCAATATAACGTCGGTCAATATCCAGCTTATCATTAGGTCCATCTCGTAACGTGCATCTGGCTCTAGAGAAAAAGAACATATAAATTGTAATAAATACTATTGCAGAATTAAAATTTCCAAGATCTACATATGATGTGTGAATACGTATACTATCTTAACTTCCTATCCTAACTTAATCCTCTACGGTACTGTGCTTAAGTGAAGCTATACGATCGACATAAAATTATACCAAGCTGTACCGTAATAGATATAAGCATACATCCTTTGGACATACACAGCTCAGAACAGCTTTAACTGTTTAACAAATATGTAAATACCTTTGTCCCGTTTCTTGCACACGAGAGTTATAAATATCGCGCGGGAAACGTGCATGTGGTGCGGAAACGTGCCATATTTATAGTAATATTTGATTAAACTCATAAGTACTTGAAGAATTTAAATGAATCAGCAGAAAATTGTATTTGTACAAACTACCAAAAATGTTGGTGGAATTATATCGCATAAGTTTTAGATATTACCGTTAATGTGAACGGAAAATAGTATAGAATTTATTTTTTTACGAGCGGGCGCATACATTTAACTAAAGAGCACACAACTGTTGTGCGATTGTCGATTGTTTCGCAGCCAATTTAACTGTTTGGTTGCACAACTAAAATTAAGTATTTCGCGCATCTCCATATAAGCTCATGGGAATTAAAGAGAGACTAAACAGCTGTGCAATAGTTTAGTTTCAGGTATGCGCACGGTCTTAACCTAGATAATTTAGGACAAATTTAACAATATTGTAATAACTAATGTGAAAGACAATAAAAATGTGATGTTGATGAAATAAAATCAAAACCCACAAATTCTCTCATATGAAAGGCTTGCATTTTTTGTGGAACGCCTGTGTGTTCAAGTTACGAGCGATAAATTTTAAACACAGAAACCGTAAACATGCCAAAAGTTCAATAGTCGTGTTTCAAATATTTATGAAAACCATTGTGGTGGAATACCAGACTATTAATAAAAACATCAATTTCAATTGTTCAACAAAATTCAGTATGCAATCGCATGTACCATAGAATAACTAATTGTATTTATATTTCCTTTTCTGTCACCGTCATCGTCATCGTCACCAGCTCATTATACGTACCCACCGAGGGGATCGGAGCCTACCCTAA
>LD700005.1:166565-233468 GCA_003118335.3 Papilio memnon
GGAATTGGCTTCGATTAAAATAGTCACGTCATCAGCATATGCCACCATAGTGACACCTTCAGGGAGAGGTAGGTCTTTATTGCAATAGGATTAAAATACTAAATACATTAGGATTAGTAGTTTTTTGGTTATATTTTCTACATTTTTACATGTAGTACTGAGTCAGCAGTGCGCTGCACCATATAACATTCTGTGGTTAATGAGGTGATATATTTGTAAATAATAATTATTTTTCTCACGCTTGAACAAACTCAAGTTACATGTAGATGTAATTAATTTTTTAATTTTCAACAGATATACTTGTAGAAATAGAAAGTTCCAGATGTTTCAAAAAAGGAATCATTTAGATCGAACAGTTTGGTTCCATCCGAGTGCAGAAATTGCGACTTCCTGTTTCCACTCAAGATAAATAGGGGAAGGAAGCTTATAAATAGAACGTAAAGATTTCTTGAAATCTTTAATTAATTTCCTATACGCTACAGTACTATGCACTACTAGGAAAGGAACCCTGTCTCGAGTATCAATTGTCAAAACATGTCAAATTAAAGTTATTTGCTATCATTTGAAGGAATGTATGGAAATTAGGACCAAAAATTACAAGTCACTAGGTTGATAAATTAAGTTATAAGTTTATCCGCACGGAAATATGCAAGTAACTGAAAACGGTGCTAGTTTATTTTGGGCTTGTGTTAGTAAAAGGTTAATGGAGGGTCGGGGACCGCCATTCAGTCCTTGTCTTTACAGCTTGTCTATGTTAAAGCAATCGTGTCATGAGAATTTTGTTCTACAAAAGAAAGAAAAATATGTCTTTATATAATATATTCTATACTGTTCACGGATAAAAGTTTATACATTTTTTAAGAATAAGAGCGATCAGCAGTGCACGATCTTAGGCTGATATAAAAAAATGCTTATAAGAAATTGATCACAACCTTCATCATCACCAGCTCGCTATACGTCCCCACCGAGGGGCTCGGAGCCTACCCTAAAGTTAGGGTGACTAGGCCATAGTCAACCACGCTGGCCAAGTGCGGGTTGGTTGACTTCACACATATCTTTGAATTTCTTCGCCGATATGTGCAGGTTGCATCACGATGTTTTCCTTCACCGTAAGAACGTCGGGTAAATTATGTACATATGAAAATTCGAAAAATCGAAAAATCACATTGGTACATGGCGGTGGGATTCGAACCCAAGACCTGTAGATTACAAGTCAAGTGCTTAAAACACTGAGCCACTGACGATCTATCATCACAACCTTACTTGATATTAATTAACAATGCGGTTAAAATAAACGCGCTTATTTAGTTTAAGCCTATTAATTTACACTAAATTGCTATTTGTTTCTAGTAGAAAAGATTTATAAGGCTCGCTTTATTTTTAAACATTGTAATATTGTATGATGTATTATAAATTTATTTTAAGTCATTTTAAACTAGTACAAATATTCATTATTTGTTATAATGTTAGTAATACACCGAAGAAACAGGGCCAAAGGAAGCTTTGCTGGCTTTGAGAAAGTAAGACGCCCGTCTCTTAAAAGACAGACTTTGTTTCGATTTGGAAATATAATCTTCTATAAAGCGAAAGTTTTTATGAATACTATAGTAATGTCAGAGTATTGATGTTATCACTTTTTGATAGTGAAATAAAAACTTTATCTATAGCTTAAGTAATGATTATTAATAACAATCCCACTGTAATTATAGAAGGGGTTACGTTATTATAGTCTTGCATCAAGCTGAGGTAGCTAAGAGGGGAAAATAATTATGCAAGCGACGAGAAAGATCAGAGAAATTCCTATTGTAAACGACAAAAGGCAAAGAATAGGTAATTGGTTCCTAGTACTCTTCGGGATAATGCACATTTCTCTGGATTCTGAGAATTATGTAAGCATAGACTTAATTCTGATTAAAAATCTCATTGAATTCTTGATATAGTGCAGTCATAGTCGTCATTTTGGTGATGCATAGATAGCAAGTTAAAAAGAGGCAGTGGTAGAGTAGATGTGTTCATTATAATCCATTTTTTTACCAAGGAAGAAAATATATTTATTCCAAATTGTAGAGTAGGATCGTTAAGAATAAGAAAAAGAATATCTTTATTGCACACTAAGGATAACTCAATCAGTGTTGCCTTGGCGTTTTAACTAGGATTCCTGTTTTTAAGACGCCAAGGACTTCCATTACAACATGATTCATGTTTTAGTGAGATACAATAAAATTAGCAGCTAATGTTAGTTACCTTGCTGTTAAGCATACGCCTGTAGTTTAATGTTCTTATATTATCTTATTAAACTTTACGCAGACGTTCTGAGGACGCGATAGTTGGTCTGTGCCATTGAAAATAAATATCAAACATAGGTAATTTTTTTCTTGCAACTGAAAATGTTGGATACCATTTGCAGTATTTATATGAATTTTTAAGTTATTTTGACTTTAGCATTACAACAGATGCCAGGTTCTGTTGGTAACTGATAAAGTTTAAAGTATAAACAATAAATTTTAAAACTTTAAAATGATGCCGTGCCGGTCCATTATAAAAAAGAAATATGGACAGTTTATGCAATGTGTGCGGCGCGTCAGCAAGCTGCTACGACTGTGCACGGAACTGAATTATTTATTAAGTTTTTCGTTTCAACAGAATTTTACGAACTTCACAAAAAAGTATATCCGTAGTTAACAATGTTAAAAGAAAAATAGAAATAAAACTAAAGTTTATAGAATATGATCGTAGATTAAAATAGATCCAATTCTAGCGTGATGAATATTTTACTGTCACCATCTAGTGATTTTTCTCTCCTTTGATAATTAGAGAATACAAAAGACTACAGCTGTATACTCTACAGTTCTTATTCACATTACTTTAATAAAATTATACAATGGTATTAAATAAAAGTCCAAAACACGCATGGCTTCAGTTAAGGTCCAAAGAGTTTATAGACATTGGTGTAATTTATACCTGCTCCTTGTTGTCCCCGGCGTCCAGTTTATGGACTATAAAACCAGCTTTTATTGCATTATACAAAGACTGTTTAGTTAAAACGAAAACTTGAATTACGAACAAACACATTGCTATTTAACTTTTATTGTTTTTATGTGGCGAGGTTTTAAAGTTATGCAGTAACTGATCGTTTTTCTAAATTAAATCTGTTTATCCTTATTTTTCTACAAAGTCTTATAAAGATGTATTCATTCCCTTTATAAAAACAAGATGAAATTCACTTTGAACCGATGGTTTATGTTAACAATATCCATTCAACGTTCCCGATATCTGTCTGTTGGAAAAATCAAGCCGACATTTTTAACAGAATAATACCTGTCTCATTTCAGAGTTTCTTTTCCTCATACGCTAAGACGTTGATTTGTGTATTATATTTAACTGGCTTTGGCCCGCGACTTCGTCCGCGTGGAATTAAAAAAACAAAAGTGAGTAGACTATGTGTTCTTCCTACCCTCTACATCTATACCAAATTTCATCGAAATCCGTTCAGCAGTTTAGGCTACAAACTCTAACAAACATCCATCCATCCATCCATCTAAACTTTCGCATTTATAATATTAGTATAAGTATATGAATAGTATGAAGTATGATAGACGAATGACATTTTATCTTATAGGTCAATGAGTATTTAAAATATCTCATTGGTTAATTATAAATATACTAGCTGTTCCTTGCGACTTCTCTCGCAATTAATTGAAAAATGATAAAAAATATAGCCTGCGTTACTGGTTGATAACGTAGCTTTCTAATGGTGATAGAATTTTTGAAATCGGCCAAGTAGTTTTTCAGTTATTTCAATACATGCAGAAATACAAATCTTTCCTCTTCATAAAGTATAGATAAATAAAATTACGTGTAAAACATAAATCTTTTGATAAATTAATGTCAAAGAATTAAAGGTATTAATGTTGATCATTACCAACTCTGATATGTAGTATTAAGTCCTACTTATTATCTAAGTGCTAAAGATATAAACAACTTAATTAAATTCAAATTCATTGCATCAAAAATTATTATAGCTTGTTGGTAAATTGTTTGAATACTACAAGTACTGGAAGCGTGAATATCAAGTGTGTAACTGTCGATAGTTGTGAACACAGCTGGTAGAAGTGTGTAGTGGTTTAAAACAGTTTAGTGATTGTTTACAGGAGCTACAAGTTTTAGAATGGGTTCTCTTTAGATAATGAAAGAAGTGTGCAGTAATTGATACAAAGAACAAAACCCTTTTTCAATTAAAGTATCTAAATGCTTAGGTAAATTAAGTTGAAAAAAAAATATGCAACTCTTGTCAATGTTTCATGTCTCAAATTTTCGATCGAGAGTTCCATAGAAATGGAAAATCGTAGCTTACATTATATATCAACATATTATGCCCGCGGAAATCCCAGTTTGTGACTTTATTATTGCTCCTATATGTTTATTCACAAGATTCGATATTTTGAATAGAAAATCGAATTACTTTGTCGTGTTAAATTCAAAGCAAACGGCGACATCGTTTCCCTTCCTTAATTTAATTAAACTTCAGCGTAAGAAAAATGTAATTAGGTTGTGTATATATTGGATCGAAGAGTTTTCCGTCTCGAGTAGTCCAAATCAAACAATTTAATTAAAATACGTGTTCGCTCAATTTATGGTTCGCTTGTTTACGCCAACTAAGTGTGGATTGGAAGATAAAATCGAAGAAACTGAGTGTCTTTGTGTGATAAGGATATTTATTAAATGTGGAAAATTGAAAACATTTTAGAGAATTACTTTTGAAATTTCTAAGTTAATTTTAAATCGTCTCGAATGCTTGTGACCATAAATCTGTCTTCGTAGAAGCAAACACTAAACTTAAATCCCAATGTCAAACAAATTCCAACAAAGTTACATCAATAAATTTGGTTGAATTCCCGCGAGCACTTGTCAATTGATGCGGAAATTTTCTTAAATCGTCCAAAGTGTGGATCTAAATCGTAAACATGATCGCGCACTTTATGCCTTTTTCGCATTTAAAGAAAAACAAAATTATAATTATTTATCAGAACTAGTGCATAAAATGATAGAAAGGCTATCGAATATCACCTCTCTCACCTTTAAAATAGCCATTGGCTTGCACTGTCACATAAATATTATATTATAGTTAACTCTCTCACTTTCATTGCGATATCTGACGTAAAACCTTTTTGAGAATATTTAGACAGGATACCTATAGTAATAGTACGTATAGTTATTTTTTTGTGTTGAACTAAAAGTACATTATAAGACTGTGAAGTGTTCTAATTGGCTGTGCTCATTAATAGCCGCTGAATAGTCGCTGTTGAATCAAGTAGGACATTTAAAAACCGGATCCAATCCAGTTCCATGAATAGATGTCGATAAATTTGGAGGAAGTCCCATAAGTATTCTTGTCGTGTATAGAGAGGTTTCTACTTGCGATTGCTTATTTGTAGCAATTTTATTAAGCAGAGACATTGCTTAAAGTAAACATGAGACAGTATTAAGATAAGTTATTGTTTGTACAAAGGTAATCTCTACGTTTTTGCGAATTATTTGTAATTATCTTCGTTGAACGGTTTCCTATGTTATATAGAGGTGGGATTTATAGCGAGCGTATTCAAATTTTCCATCTCATTTGCCTAATACCGTCACAAGAACATACTAAGAATTTGTATTCAGTTCACATTGTAATTTTATACTGAAGTGTCTGTATGCAGGGTGGTTGCTTTAGTTGCTCAATTCGTGGAACAAATTTTATTTGTATAAGTTAATACAAAGTAAACGAGTATATAAATAGTTTATTTATTCTTCAATGTTATTATTCCAACGCAATGCAATGTTTCAGAAGTATTTTTAACAACTAATAATTGCTTAACATTAAAAAGCTTGACAACTACATTAACGACGCTATGTACAAATAGATGACAATTGTAGTCTCTACAGTGGTAGAGCCCGCTCTAACATCTTAGCACGAATGGGTCGGCTCGCCCGGTGCAATACCACGACCACACAGAAGACAGGCGTGAAGTGGGAGCAATTCCGCGTTTCGTCTGATGAGTGTGGTGCCGGAGGCCCAACTTTAATCCCTTTCCCGTTCCACCCTTTTCTTATAAGGGAAGGATTGGATGGGAAAGTGGATTTGACGGTGGAGGAGACGCATAGGAAGGGGAAATGTCATCTATATGTGCGTCTCCTCCTCCGTCGATTTAGGGTAGGCAACGTATCTGCAATTGCGGATATCTATGGGCAGCGGTCGCTTCGCCATTTCGGCGGATTTAGGTGGCCGCTTGCTCGTTTGCACCTCATTGTATAAAAAAAAGTTTGACAAGCCGGTAGATATAACGATTACTATTATTTTGTGCTTCTGTTCATAAGAGTATTTTTTGGAAAATGTTTGCAATAACTCTATGACTAACTTATTCGAATCTTTTTGGTATTCAGTAATTGATGATGTGGGAATAAATATTTTTATGTTTTTAAAACTACTCATTAATTGTTATTTCTCCTGTTTTCTTATGTGAGGCATAAAGCTAAATCAGTATAAGTGAATTTGTTTGGCAAGTTTTCAATTAGGAATTTGGAGCTGCTGTGGTTCTAACGAACTGCTTTGCGGCAAACCGCTAAACAACTAAACAAGCTAAAAGGCATCACTAAATATAAATAGACAATGATTTATTTTTTTCTAGTTCACAAATTATATGTACATGTTAATGTTTTAATTAGCGGTACAAAATACCTCTTTTCAAAACAAAAAATTATGCTAAATTAGCTTAATGAATAGTTAAGGTTTTTGCCGATTAATTCGCATTGTGAATTTCATACCCCTTTTAGTCTATTTTTTACCAAATTTGAATAAATCATGGTGGTACATATTTTTTAAACAAAAAAAGTCTGCGTTTCATTGTTCCATGTAATAATAAAGTTTCGAAAGCAAATTAATTATGTTCTGTTCTAGCAATACATTTCGGAAGCATTTACATCAGACCGTAATTTAAAGCGATCTCCATAAATTTTGCGAAGTACTTCATTATAAATCACCAAGATATTCTGCGCTTGAAGACCGAATGTGTTCCAAATTGAAACTATACAGCGAAAAGCATTTAAGGTTCTTTTTATCGAGGAGATTTACTTGCTAGAAACATTGCATTGAGGTTTTTAAGGTTGGATTATCCGTCTACTAAGAAGGAATAGAAATAGAAACATACGATATTTTTGTATAATGAAGTTACTTTGTCACATAACAGTTTAGCACATTTTAATAGTGAAAGCCTAGATTAAAAGACGCAAAACGTTTATATGTATGAAGCCGTTCGACTAAAATCAGGTATTTTCGGGTAACTTATGAGTTTTTTCTTGTAGGCGTGTTACTCAAGTATTTCAACAAAATAATTGTCTTAATACTTGGTGTACTTGTAATCCTCGATATAACAATCCGTATTCCCACTAAATAATAATAGATTGTTACGATATGTTACGATTAAGATATTGAATTGACGTCGAAAGAACACTTGGTCCCGTGCGCACCCCATAACGACACAAATCTAACTGACCGTTTCACAAGATGGCCACCATACCAGTGGCAAAGAGTAAGCGTAAATGTATTCCATCACCAGCTCACTATACGTCCCCACCGAGGGGCTCGGAGCCTACCCTAAGTTAGGGTGACTAGGCCATAGTCAACCACGCTGGCCAAGTGCGGGTTGGTTGACTTCACACATATCTTTGAATTTCGTCGCCGATATGTGCAGGTTGCATCACGATGTTTTCCTTCACCGTAAGAACGTCGGGTAAATTATGTACATATGAAAAATCGAAAAATCACATTGGTACATGGCGGGATTCGAACCCAAGATCTGTAGATTACAAGTCTAGTGCTTAAACCACTGAGCCACCGACGCTCACTAAATGTATTACGGCGCGAAATTATTGCTATTTTTTAACGATTAAAGTTACTATTGAATAATAATTTAAAGGGCTGGCAATCTATGAAATTGTTTTTAATTGGTGTTGTAATTTAAATATTTGGGTAACCCCGAATGGGTTAATAAATGTCATGGCAAAGATCAAAGACAGACGGCAGTTGTAATTAGGTGGTCGAGTGATGCGCTTTGGTTGTGCGCACGTATAAAGTCAATTAGTAAATCTCTATAAATCTTTGAAATCCGGTTACATAGTGCTGTGCAGTTTTCGCTAAAGATTGAAATACTGTGTTTCTGTTATTACGCGATTGTTATTTCATTATCTCCGACATACGCACGCCCACAATGGAGGATAAGGTACCGTGTCTATGATCTACCTTCGAAATTAACTTCTGCTAGACGCTCGGCACTCCGACATATAAATACTACCACTGTAAATAAAAGTACGGAAAAAATTACTATCCTGTCAGTGAGACAAAACTTTGTTAAACAAACAATGAAATCCATAGAAACACAAAAACATAAACTTCTACCAGAAAGCGAATCTTAATCGTTAAAACACAAACAGTCACGTATTTCGTATTGCAGACATGCTCCAATAGCCTATAGCAATAATAGGTTGAATCAAGAAGATTACGTGCACGAAATACAATATTTTTATCAAGACCAATAACAAAAAACGATCCAATACATTTATTAAATTAAATTATAAGTAAGTATTTTATACACGTAAGTGATTATAAATTACCCATTACAAGTTTTATTAATTACTAATTATGTTATTTAATGAATAGTTAAATTAATTTTAGTTATTAATTTTAGAAAAAGTTTAAGTACAGGAAGTTTACAGGTCTATTTTCAAGTATCTGAAAATCTGTTAAATTACATATTGTTATATGAGTAATTTCAACTAGCTGTTGCTCGCGATTTCGCCCGCGTGAATTTAATAAAAAATATAGACTATATTACTTATAACGTAGCTTGAAATCGCACCAGTAGTTTTTGAGTTATTTCAATACATACTAAAATGAAAATCTTTCTTTATAATAGTGTAGATGAAAATGAGCGGGGTGTAATGAGTCATAGGTATTTTGGGAGTAAAGTCAAAGTTAATAAAATATGCAATTTGAAATTGATTTGCGTTAATGACAATTGTACAATATAAGTATTTTCTTTAACCTTGGTGATCGTGATCGTACGCAAAAGTGGTTATAAAAGGAAAGTGATTGATATACCGGGACCAATATATTTTAGTGTCCCCGCTATTTTCATCCAGTTATTACTTCTGACAGTTTTATGTTACACGTCACAACAACTTATATCTTTATTGCGTGAAATATTTTATGTACGGATAGACACGCTATTATTTGATTTTCGCTCTCACTAGAGTTTTTAATTTATTTTTTAATTATTAAAGAAAACCAGGCCCGTCTATCTTATGAAAACTGGTAGATTTCATGTTACAGTACTAAATATAGGGTATTGCAGTATTTCCACAGTTACTCGTTTCGTGTATTTAACATTACGTGTTCCGGCATCCTACTGTCCGTAACTTAGTACCTACCATTTAAAAAAACATAGTAGTATTCGGAAAATCTAAACAAAGCTGTCATATAGTACGATTTGAAGCATACATAAAGACGATAATTATGTTAATTTGAATCTCGAATCTATGTCTGTTAGATAATAAATAACATGGTTAGTCAATGAACCATTGTAATGATTATTCTATAATGTTTAGTTCATGATATCTCCCTCGATATCTTGAACTAAAGTTTGTTGCTGAAGACGGAAGTTCGCAGTTGCTACTGGAAGCCAATTTGTTCCGCTATCTTAAGCTGTGATGAACTTGCTTGCAGTTAATCTATTTTGACTAGAACATGTAAACTCGTTCGGAGAAATTAGTTCTGATATTCACTAGTGGTACTTGTATAATAATGTTAATATGAACTAATGGTACAGTCAGCTGCATAATTATATGTGTATTTAAAAAGCTTCACAAACCGGTATTAGCTTTAGGTTCTAAAATATGAATGGACGTATCCTATGCTTCCGACTATTGACGAATATGACCACACAGAAGACAGGCGTGAAGTGGGAGCAATTCCGCGTTTCGTCTGATGAGTGTGGTGCCGGAGGCCCAACTGTAGTCCCTTTTCCGTTCCGCCCTTTCCTTATAAGGAAAGGTTTGGATGGGAAAGTGGATTTGACGGTGGAGGAGACGCATAGGAAGGAGAAACATCCTCTTTATGTGCGTCTCCTCCTCTGTCGATTTAGGGTATGCAACGCATCTGCAATTGCGTATGTCTATGGGCAGCGGTCGCTTCGCCATTTCGGCGGATTTAGGTAGCCGCTTGCTCGTTTGCCACCTTATCGTATATAAAAAAAAAAGAATATGAGTATAAATATTTTTAAAACCGAATGCCTATACAAGTGTCTTAAATTAAAGACTATATTCATATTTATGCAGTTGACTGTACTCCAATAATGACTTTGTTGTAACTTGATTATGGTAGTAAAAATTGTAAGTTATAAAATGAATGTACTTATATTGATTAACCTTTACTTAAAATAATGGAAATATAAAAGTACCAATGAATTCGTAGTGACATCGTTTTATACAAATATGTTCATACAAAAGTTCGAAATAAAATTTAGTAAAAGCTTAACACAGATAACGAACAGAGACTGTCAAAAACTGTTTCTAAAATATGAACACGGAAATATGACATGACCGAAGCGTAACAATAAAAGTAAAACACTCCAAAATTGCTTCGATATGCACATTCAAAATCGTTCACAGTTTCATGTACTTGTAATAATGCTTGAAAAATTACACGTCTAATGTTTTTAATATAACAAGATAGACACATTTCCAGAGGGCCCGTTTACAAGTTAAAACGCACCGTTAAACGCGCGTTATGTGCAATCATGAATTTAGTTCAATCGATTGACTTTTTAAAACATATCAATTAAAAGAACACTACTACGTTTTCAATAACGTCTGCCAATTTGTTAACGAAGCAAAAGTTAATTTTTTTTTCGGTTTTATATACTTTTTGTTTTATTACACGTGGACAACGTCGGTAAGGGTTTGTGGGTAATTTTTTAGAAAGTTAAAGTTTATGTTGATATTAAAAAAAAGCTATTTCCTTTATCGGAAAGAGCTATATTTCGGCAAGCCTTATCCTATGCAGTAATAAAGAGATTTCGGTGGACGTGTCTCCCCGTCGACTCCGTGTAATGGACTGAAACTTCTTTGGGGTCTATTGGGAATTTGATTGAAATTTTTTTACAAAAAAAAAGAAAAACCTCTCAAACAGACTTCAATCTTCGACGCTTTCTTCAACCGATGATAAAATAATTGTATAACTTGTTCAACTGTTTTCAAAATGTAACGATTTTTAAAGAAATTTTGCAAGACCGGAATTAATTTGAATTCCGAATTTCTGAGATAAAAATGAATATTTAATTTCTTTTATCCTTTTTTCCAAGATTGATTTACCAGCACTCTGTCTTTTTATGAAATAAAATTAGTTTCAGTAAATTAGGTAAAGTGTTAAAGAAATTTTCTACATTTATTTGAAGTACCGGATGTGCTTCCTCTAAGTTATAGTTATAGTTAATTTAACGCTCTTCATGCAAATAAACGACTGCAGCATGTCGTAAAATTATACGGCATTCTGTTACACGACGTAACAACCGGATGATTAAATTGAAAATTATTCATTTAACAAAAAATATTATAAAACATTTTAAATGAAAAAGAGTTGAATTTTAACAATAAAAACTATGTAAAGTAAAGCAGATTAGCTTAATCCTTGTGTATAGAACTTTTATTAAATCACTATAAAATCAGTTTTTCGATTTAGCCAAAATTTTAGCTAAATCGAAAGTTAAATGCAAAAATAAATTTTTGGTTGTCGTAAGAAATACCATAAATGAGATCGTATTTTTTATGATTCGACCGAACAGCGGCACGAATGTTACACATGATACTACCAAAATACGATATCGTTATGGTAAAATTATGCAATCCTTACCGACTCTATTTATTGCTTATAACGAAAAAATACCAACAACATTCCTATCTCGATTTTACCGCTCGCCAAGTCTGACGTTTCGCAAATTATTTGAGAACGTACAAAAATAAAATGATAGAATACACAGTGAAATAGATTGCCATGGTTTTACTTCAGAAATTATGACAATATATGATTTTGAAAATTAAACTAATACGATCGATCGAATCACAAGAATAAGATCCTGGCATTAAAAATGTTGATTTAATTTTTAAAATAATATTTATTTAATTATAACAAATGTGTTTGTTATTAGAAAACGTAGCCAGATTTTGTAATCAATCAAAATCTTTTTTTCAATAACATGATATTCGTTATATGTTTTCGAAAGTTTACTCATTTTATGAGTCAATCGCTGTACCCTGCCTGTGCTCGTAACCGTATCCCCCTCGCATACTTGTAATAGATATTTTATCGTATGCTATTAGCACGACTAAAATATCATAACGGAAGATTTTTGCAATGATATGAAGGCTACAAGATAATTTCAAGTCTAATAACTATAATGTTTTGTTTACTGTTTGTACGTGTTTTTATTTCACGAACATTTTATAAACGTTATCGGACGTGCGTGTTGAGAGGCAAAGTTTTTTTTACTTACGTCCATATTCGAAAGAATTCACACTGGAATACAAGACAAGCCTTGAAATGGTACCAAAATTGCCGTCGAATTCAGGCATTTTTAACAAATGTGAATTGATGAGATTGAATACATTTTTAGATTTTCGTATAAGTATTATGTGAAACAATTAAGAAATATTGTTAATTTATAGCAAATACAAAAAACATGCTAATGTGTTATTTTAAGGCGATACGGCCAATTTTTCAACATATTATAATTGCTAAATATCAGAGTCAGAGGAAAACGTATAACCACGCGTCTTTAACATCTTGCAAACGGTCGTGTAAAAGGTAATTTCGATATTTTCACAGGCAATAAGTGTAGCGATAAACTCAACATAAAACAGCACTCCAATCTTTTGATCTTAAAATATAATCGCAATGTACGCGACATGAGAAAATCATAACATACATTTTGATGAAATGACATTTTTCTTATTAACGCATTACATTTTCGTACACCTTAAGTAAATATTAAACTCATTCACATATCAGATAAATAATTTCAGAACCTCAAATAGACTTGATACCCGCCGTGTACCGATGTGTTTTCGATTTTCGAATTTACATTAAGATACGAACGTACATAAGAGCGCGCGCACACCTTTGACTAAACTATGGCACAACTGTTTTGTCTCGCTTTGATTCCTATGAGCTTATATGGAGGTACGCAAACTACCCGATTTTTAGTTCTGCAACTAAACAGTTGAATTTGTTGCGAAACAATCGACAATCTCACAACAGTTTGCGAAAGCTTAGTCAAAGGTGTGCGCACGTTCTTATCCGACGTCTTTACGGTGAAGAAATTCAAAGATGTATGCAAAATCAACCAAATCGTAATGGTCCAGGGTGATTGACTAAGGCTTTGTCACTCAAACATCGAGTAACAATAGACTTTTTGATCTTTGCGCAAAACAAGTTATAATAAACAGTAAGTTCATAGTTACACATCTGGGTTAATTTAAAAAATACACTTTAATCATCATTAATTTGATGTACCACATCCGAGCGAGACCTTTAACTAGATTGGGCGGCTGAATCCGGACAGTTAATTTGTAGAGGCGTGCGGAATGAAACGAGACGTGTACAGCAATGCCTGCGCTATGTGCAATGTGCAGTCGCGCGTTATTAAATCACCCTGTAATTATAAATGCGTGCTCCGACCGAGCCGACTGCGCTGTAAAAATATGAAACACCACGACATGCAAATGCACCTAATTCCGACGGGACACTCTTAATATGCTCGCATTTCCCTCGTTTTAAATAATTCCTTAACATCTACAGGACTGAACACTACGTTGAATTTATCAATTAATTTTGTTTATTAAAAATTATCGTAATTCTACTTAATAAAAACCATGATTTTGTTTTTAAAAATATGTTGCTTTCTCTGTAATTAAGCTTTAATAGTTAATAGTACCACTTCTATTGATAGACGCGTTTAATTTTAAAAGAAAATTGGGTTCCATAATCGTACAAGTAACATACAATTTAAAATAAAAAGTTACAAAGGACGTATACCGTTTAGCAACTCTTTGTATGGTAATTACTTGGTTCATTCCACAACGTTGCGTTCAACAATGTTTATCGTTCCCGCAATAGTTTGCTAAATATTAGCCTTTTAATGCTATAACATATTTCAATGATGCTATTTTACTTGCTAGGGATTCGTTAATGTAGATTTAAATCTCTCCTTAGAGAAAGCTTTACTTACTAATTAGTATTAAGTGTGGTAGACGGTACTTTAATTTTATATTGTGATGACAACACCGATGAAATTTTTACCTACCTTAGAACCACAAAAGTTGGACGAACATTATAAATGCGAAAGTTTTGATGGATGGATGGATGGATGGATGGATAAATAGATAGATGTTTGTTAGAGTTTGTAGCCTAAACGACTGAACGGATTTCGATGAAATTTGGCATGAATGTAGGGGATAGTCTAGAAGAACACATAGGCTACTTCCTTTTGTTTTTTTATTCTGCGCGGACGGAGTCGTGGGCGAAAGCTAGTATATTATAGGCTCTTTTTCTAGTTATATGATAAAGTATATGAGAGTTTTAAGAAATAAAAAAACTGTTCATTTAAACATCGAATATACGAACAAGATTCAGGAATATATAAGTAGAGCATTTTTTATAACGCAGAAACTTATAGTACAGTAAAAAATACCTAGAAGTCCCATTTCAATGTGAATAAATTAAAGTTGTTACCTAAAAGTTTTCAGTAGCCGTCTGCTTCGTGCGAGGGTTAAAAGTTTACAGGACGTTTACTGTTCACTTGTAATAGAAGACGCTAACTAAACATTTAATTTCACTGTCTACCTTTAAACTTTACTTAATATAAATTTGAAGCGGCAATTTACACTAAATTTACATTTAAAGTTGAATCAATTAACTTATTAAAACTTTTGTGAGACATTATACTAAATAAGTTATAACACGGCTAAACTGATGTAGGACCCCCAACGGGTTCGACACTGTCGGTGCCTACACCGAAGGTTAGTCGTGTTATAATTTATTTTGATAAAATCACTTGGTAACATTCTAATTATTGATATCAAACAATATTAATAAAGTACTTTAAGACATTAGTTCATGTTTAAGGTTTAGAGTATACTAACAAGTTACCTTAGTCTAATGAAGTTAGTTAAACAAAAACAACCTAAGTAAGGTATATTGAAATATTTTTTTTATATTTCATGGTATTTTTTATAATTTGCATTAGTGATTGTTAATTTTGATGAACAATAATTTCTTCTGTACCTAACATTAAAAAACGTAGATACTTTTGTCTGGTTTAAATTTAAGAAAATGCGCTATAACTTAAACGGTAAAGTTGACCAGCTGTTACTGCAGCTGCACGAATCAGTTACTTATAAAGTTATCCGTTAAACAGCTTTTGTCCGAATTATGTTAATTAAGTTAAACGATAAAAACAAAAAAACGAAAACACCGAAATAATATATCAAGTAAAAAACTACAATGTCATATGTTTATAATAAAACTAGCTTTTGTCTGCGACTCCGTCCGCGTGGAATTGAAAAAAAAAGTAGTAGTCTATGTGTTCTTCCAGACTATCCTCTATATCTATACCAAATTTCATCGAAATCCGTTCAGCCGTTAAGGCTACAAACTCTAACAAACATCTATCCATCCATCCATCTAAACTTTCGCATTTAAAATATTATTTAGTTGGCCAACATCATAGTTCAATAAGAAATAATATTAAAATTCTTTTTACTTAGAGAAAACTATGAAACGTGCCACAAACAAATGTTTTGTTTATCTGTGTTTCGTATAAGCTCCTTATAAGTGATCGTACGAGTTTCAATTTCATTAATCCTTTCGTGGCGTAGCTCGGGATCTCAGGACGTGTAACACGAGCTTTGTTTGTAGACATTGCTATTCTGAACATTCTTTTCTTACAATCTACGATTGATATTTTATAATGGTTTTTTTTTTATTATATTAGAAGTAAAGTGGTGGGAAAGGAAAGGGGTTAATATTAGGCCCCCGGCAACACACTCCTCAGACGAATTTGCTCCCAATTCACGCCTGTTTTCTGTGTGATCGTGGTATTGCAGCGGGCGAGCCGACCCATTCGTGCGAAGATGTTAAAGCGTGCTCTACCACTGTTAAATTATTATAATTTTTTAAGTAATACTCGTATAAATCGTAACAATCATAACATCATATTTCCGAGATATTTGGAATTATGTTACACCACATCTTGAACAATTTAAAAGGACATTCAAGAAATTACATACAAAAAGAATATTACACAAAAATCCAATTAACGGTTTACGACTTATACACGTTCTAACAAAGTAAGAGATACTTATAACTTTTTGTATTAAAATGGGAGGATTTATGGGGAAAATTCATTAAAGCCAAAACTCCTATACGTATTCAGTAATACGAGTATACAATTTTAAATTGTAAAAGACATGCGCTAACATCAGACATTTTTGTTTTATTGTTTCTCATATACCGTAGCATATTATTATAAATTAAAAATTCAATTAATTAAGTTTAGAATTTACATTAACTAAGAAGTAGCAAGATTCTAGGATAACAATCATTTCGTCGCACTAAGTGAAAAGACTCAGTTAATTTGAACAATAAAGAGACGATAAGCCTACAATTAACTTGTTGAAGAATATCTAACCAATTGTAATATAAATATGGTTATTATTAGAATTTTATTATTGCGCTTAGACTCAGCTATTTTAAAATATTAACATTTGAGCTCAAAAAGAGCGCAGTAAGCTTCTCGGGAGATCTATCCTGTGAAAAATAAATGCAAGTTTTATGATTATGAACTTTTGGAGCAGTTTCTGTTTGAAGTACTCGGGATCATAAACAGTTAGTATAAAGTAATAAAAGATGGTATAAGGATTCAGTTATTTTATTTTTGTGGTGAAATATATATTTTTTTATATCATAAGGTGACAAACGAGCAAGCGCCCACCTGAATCTGCCAAAATGGCGAAGCGACCACTATCCATAGACATCTGCAATTACAGATGCGTTGCCAACCTTAATAGACAGAAGAGGATGCATATAAAGAGGATATTGCCCCGTCCTAATATGTCTTTTTCACCGTCAAATCCACGTTCCCTTCCCATCCTTCCCTAATAAGTATAGGATGGTAAGGGAAATGTATGGTATATTAATTTCTTACTTTACTTCACCGATTCGTGCTGCGAGTTTATTGTAAATGAAAATCGTAATAGAATTGCACGTGTTGACGGTTCTAAAACTAGTTCAACCTTTTATCGCATAAATTTAAGACCATCTTAAATTAAGGATAACATAAATAATAAATGTTTACGCCTGATCCCAAGAGTAAGATTTGAGGTTAGAGCTTTCAATAATGAATTATCGAGTTGAATGTCACACCAGTTAAATTATACTAAGAACGGAAATTTTGTCGAAATATATTTTTTAATAATTACGGCAGATCCCAAGTCCTTTAAAATATTGCCTATGAATTTTTCACAAGTCCCTCAAGTACCGAAGTACTGAGCCAGAAAATCTCATTTCTGTACTAACGACGAACGGAGCGTTCGAGTGTAAAATAACCTATTTACACCAAACTTGATCTCCTTTTTAATGTAACGACATTATTTGTTAAGTGTCGACATTGGGTTTTATCAAAGAAAAATATATTTAATCATAGCAATTCAATATGAATCTCAGGCAATGATGTAAACCTCATAAGGCTGTTTCTTTTATTAATAATCAGGATTTATAAAAAAGCAGTAATAACTTGAGAAAAACTAATTAGTTAAAAGCTGTGGAATTAATCGCTAAGTCCGGAGCAAAGCGAAACTGCGAGTACAAAGTGGCCGTCTGTTGCAGCTGCTTTGACTGATATTTATGTATGGACTTACATTATAATCAGTAGGTATTACTATGTTTATATAATTTATGTATACCTACATGTCAGATTGTACTTTTTTAAAACTACCCATCACATGTTTTTATACCATATATATCTTCGCCAAGTGTTTTGTTAAAATTACTGTTCGGTACAAATGATACGGGTTCGCCACATCGGTGGCGAACATATAATTTGAATTTCGCGGCCCGAATTAATGCGGGTAACCGGGCACATTTTTATTCTCCCGCACTGGTGGGTAGATTGGAATCCCTCTCGGGCGAAAGGCCTGCGGTGAGGTGTGCAGGAGAATAAAGTCGTGAGCAAACAGCCAAGCAGATCGGTCGGTTACTTGTGAGAGTTTAGAAGTCATCGGAAGTGGTTGCTTGTCCGGCAACGCGAAGACACAACGGTTGTCAATTTTGGCTACCGAACGGGGTCGCTTGAAATTCCAGCGAGACCTGCAGGAGTTGAGCAATAGGGCATCTAACTGATAAGTTCCAACCCATTTCCCTGTTTACAATATTACACCCTCTGGTGCATGCGTAGTTCAAGGGTACGTTGTGCTGCAGCCCCCGAGCCCGTTTTGTACGGCACAAATCGTTGATAGCAGAGCGTGGTTGTGGTGGTACAATATATGGTTTCTTTAAAAGCATACAATGTTTTGAAATTTCTAACTTGGCCATCTTGTTAAGATAATATTCGAAAAAATATTATAATACTTTCATGTAAAATTTAATAAAATGGCTAAGATATAAATCGAATGTGAAATGTCTGCCCGTACAACGCTATTTTTACTTATACTTACAGTACCTTTTAAGTAAGTCTTTCAGATTTAACTTAAGTTACCGTTAGCCCCATGGGCTTTACAAACTTAGCCAAAGGAACGTACAACTGAAACGAAAGTAGTCAAAGTTATATTAAGTTTTAAGTTAACACAACTAAAACATTTATTTTTGAATTTCAACATTATCGTTTTACAAATTAATTTTCACGGTACCGTTTAAATATATGTACATTAAATATTCGCAATTTGAGGCTTATATTATAAAGAGCCACTTAAGTTAAATGAGATGAATACTACTTCAAAACAATCGTTACTTGTAAACAAAGAACACATTTTAAATATCATCTTATTCTATTTTTCTTGTTACATTCTATTAACTAACTATTAACTGGATTCAAACGTTTTATTGTCATATCTTAAAACGCATACTTCATAAAATCGTATCAATTGTTTTATTAGCATTTGTGACCCATCAAAGAAAAAAGCATTATACTAGAAACAAACTTCTTTAAATAGTATTCTAAAAATTTACTGCGGAGCGTTTTACTTGAAAACCCTTTGCGGTTGTGAGCTGAAAGGAAAATATAAATAAAACGAGCGACTTAAGTTGAATCTGAACGGCTTTCTCAAAGAGAACCGTCTTCGGTGAACGTAGTCATACATGCGACCGCCTGCACTCGTGATACAAACATCTCTACGCGAATAACAAAGTAAACGAACGCCTCTACGATAGTGATTTACTTCAATTCGAAATTTATGAGAAATTGAATCGCAAAAGTTTAGTTCTCGCATTTTAAGTGTCAAAGTATTATATTTATTTCGAACCCAATTCGTCTCTGTGGCTATTTACAGATTACTAATACAATTACTGTATTACTCATAGTGTGAAAAGGTAACAAATATATAGTGTATATAAGGTGAAAGAAAATTGTGTTACGAACCCCCTGATTCTTGTCGGAATAGTGTCTGAGAATACATAAAGTAGTTTTACAATTCAACAGGAGTGTAATATTTTATAGCTCTCGTAAATTTTAAAGGAAACTCCAGTGACATGAAATAAATGCGTAGTCTATTGTTTCGCTTCTTGAATACCGCCCTAGTAAAAAGACATTTGTTCTAGTCAACTCCATAATTTATTATATAGTATTTATTAAGGTCGTTTATTACGAATGTTGAATGAAAATTGTTTTCACATCAAAGGAGGTATTTAAAAACAGATATGTAATTAAATATACATAGTCAGCGTTTATTTGGGTTATTTAAATCGTTTAACAGAGCACGAATAGTCATAAAGTAGTCTAAATTAGAAGAAGAAAGATTGTAAAAAGATTTTAACCAAATTGTTATTATAAATGTATATTAATTTTTTTTAAAACAATAAAGTGATAAAAGTACCTAGCCCAAAAACGTCCCTGATCCCCATGATGATTTACCTTTATTTTTTTTCTATCACAGTTACTAAATATATCACATGAATAGCATCCATACAGTAAAATTATATAAAGAGTTTTGCAGAAATTATTTTACTAATATCCCTCAATGTTGTTGGATTTCCACAAGCAGCCAACAAATGCAACTAAAATCGTTGTTTGTTATGAAATTACTTAACAGGCGGCGGAACGCAAAATAATCTTCCTTTCTTGAATCCCGGGCTGTCGTTATTTCAGTCTCTCAAAGCATGTTTCATCTGCTTTATTCAAGAATTTGTATTGTTGGCAACTTTTATGACTCCGCTGTTAATTTAAACATCTTGATACAAGAACCAAGATATTTAAGATATCGTGCTATTGTCAATGTACAAGAAATTTTCACGGTGTCTATAAATATAGTAAACCGCTGTCCGAACATTGATCAAATACAAATCTATACTAATATTATAAAGAGGAAAGATTTATATTTTTGTATGTATTGGTATAACTCAAAACCTATTGGTCAGATTTCAAAAATTCTTTCACCATTAGGAAGGTACGTTATCAGTGAGTAACATAGGCTATATTTTTTATTAGTTTTTTATTCACGGGGGCGATGTCGCGAGCAACAGCTAGTAAGTATAAATACCCAAGGTGTTTTTTGGTCGTGGTTCTCGGTGTGGCTCCTGTCCTTACAATAAAAACTTGAAATTATGTAAATACCAACTGAAATTGAACAGTATCTGAAACAACTAAAGAAGCAGTTTACTCAATTAAAATTTTGATCCCAGTCTAAAATTCATTCGCGCCATTCATCGTGTACAAAGGGATATGTGTATATGTGGATATTGTTTAAATAAAATATATCGGCTTTATATACGTACTAGCTTTCGTCCGCGTGCACGCTCGCGTGAAATTAAAAAATAGTAGCCTATATGTTCTTCCACATTCTACATCAATGCCAAATTTTATCGAGATCCGGTCAGCCGTTTAGGCTACAAATATCCATCCATTTAAACTTTCGCATTATAATATTAGTAAGAAGTATGTATGTATCGCTGTGAAATATTTTTGATAAGTCTTTATAAGATTTTCCGTTATAATTTGTTATTACAGCGCGTGCAGAGTTCGCTTAGTTACGAATAAATAAGAAACTGTATCAATTTTCGAAAGCTTTCATTTTTTTATTTGTTTTTTTGCAATCTTTGTAAAACAGTAGAGATTTCACTTCGTTCTGTAGAAAAGGCTCGTGTTTTTTGTGCTGCAAGCCTATTGCATGCATTGTAGCGTGAGCAACTTCTGCGGGGAGTGTGCACAGCGGAGTTATAAGCACTAACTGAAACATTGTGTGTACAAAGTGACACCTTTTAAAAAACAAAAACAAGGAAAAAAATATAATCCCAAAAAAATATCTGTTTTTTTAGTATTAAAAAAGTAACACAGGTTATGTTAATGTTATTACCTGTATTACTGCCATCCAGTTAAAAAATAAAATTAAAAAAATATCAAGTCCTTGAAGTTAAAGAAATTAATAGTAGTAACGACATAATTGTTATATTAAAAAAACACTAGTTGAGTTTATTAGCATACAAAAAGTTATCAACCTCGGTGAAGTTTAAAACAAATTAGATTTCATGAAGTGGTTGAAATTAGAGTTCCAATATAGATAAGCAGTTAATTTAGGCATGTTATAATCTTACCCTTCGTCCGTCCGGTTTAATAAAGAAGCGAAGACAACAGCTTTCTAAAACACCGGAATAACTATAGTAAAGATATGTAAAATTTGCCAAATTGGCTACACTTCTCGGATCGTGTTCTTTAAATGTTAAGCATGATCGTTCCTGTATATAACTATGTCCTTTTTCAACAAGACTTTTTAAACGTTTTGGACCTGAAATGTATGGCAAGATCAGATTAAAAGCAATAGTAATGTTTATATAGATATTTGTTTTTGACATATTTCCATAAAGATGGAGTTTGTGATTTAACATGTTATTTAAAGTTTTTACCAAACATACTTGGCGAATAAAAATTAAAGACGTAAGGAATAACACTGTCATTCCAATTATTCGGCCAGTTGGCGGCCATTAAGATTTTCGACGCTAAAACAAAATATATGAATTATTTACAAAACATTCACTATCAATTCTCAATTATCAAAACGACAAAACACTGTGAAGTTCAATAAATACAGGCATTTGTTGATGTTGTTGAGATTATTTCATTTACTTCGTGCTGTACAATAAAGTGGGACAGTTAAATAATCAAAGAATAAGTTCATTTCACTTACAGTTTCTCAACAAAACATCGCTACTTATAAAATCTGAACATGTTACTATAAATAAAACGTACAAAGGAGTTATTTCAAAATGTTTGAAACGTTTCAACTTTTTCATAACAAGCGTTTTAAAAATAAATCTAAATCGTTGTTTCGATAGTCGTATGTTGATTGATCGTAAACGATAACGCTATCCGTTTGCCATAAAAATATTAAAAGTAAATTTACTCTTTCACGAAACTAAAATGAATTGATTTACTGGATATAAATAAAACATTTAAAAAAAAATGAAGAGAAGAAATGTTTGTCATCTTCAAATACTTTTTAATCACGCCCTTAGTTACAGAAAAAAATGTTTAATACAGCTGGATTACTCACAACCTGACAATTCTCTCAATTTACGTAATACTGTTTTACGTAAGTCTACTAGTCCTGTAGTGCAATGAGAAATCATTTTATAGACATGAAAAAAAAAATCATTCATTCAAATTCGTGCTCGCTACTCATCAATAGGCATACTCTAGCTTAATTAAGGTCGATGAAAAATGCATTGCGATTTGCTGTCTCTGTCTAAAAAGACTGAAATGAAAAGTAAAGATACAATATAACTTTTATGCAGATATAACTAACTTACAAATATTTGTAAGCACTGCCAACTGTAAATGTGTGTAAAATAATTAATCGTACATTTAAGCGTTGAGTGCTTTAGAAGACATAAGTGCTCTTAACCTTTAGACCATAATAAAGTACAAACAATTGTGACATTTTGGATAAACAAAGATTTAAGGTGGGTTTATGATTAACACATTTTTTTAGACCTTAATCTATTATTTTATGTATATTACTTAACATGAATATAAGACTTGAGTGTAATATTCCTTATTAAAATTCGTCAAAACGTTTGACAAATCCGTGATTTGTCCTTGCACCACCAATCACCATTTCCGCTACAAGCCACTTCCGTTATTACTCTACGAATCGGAATGTTGCCAAATTGTTCGTTCGAATTCCGATCTGACACATAGCTATAATTAAAGATAGACATTTCGATAAAACTATGTTATACATAACCTAGTTCTAAGTCTTATTTACAGGAAAGTTTTTTCTTATAATCAATCTTATCACGATGAACTCCTTTATTAAAGGGGTCGTTTTGATATGTCAATATTTTGATTAATGTTATAAATGTTACTTCTAACTGATATTATAAGTGCGAAAGTTTAGATGGATGGATGAATGTTTGTTAGCGTTTGTAGCCTAAACAACTAAATGGATCTCGATGAAATTTGGCATAGACCTAGAGGATAGTCTGCAAGAATACATAGGCTACTCGCTTTTATTTTTCCTTAATTCTACGCGGACGGAGTTGCGGGCGAAAGCTAGTCTTTTATTATATATTAGAGAAGTCGTTTCATTAATTTAATTCTCTAAGAAAAAGTGTGCATTGATTGACACGTAACCATGATCGTCGAAGAAGGTAACATTAAAATAATTTAATCATTACTGTGGACATTATTAAAGTAGTACAACGTGATATAATAGCCTGAACGTATGTAGGTGGTAGGTAAATTGTTTTTGTTGAACTCTTTTACTCTAAATTAATATATTTTGGACTCTATATCATTTGGTACGCTTTGTTTCAAATCAATTCAATATGCACCCGCAGGGATTATTGTTCATGCATGCAAAAAAGAAAACATAACACTCCTATTTCTCGGTTAAGCTCTTTACTAGTATGGGAACAGACATCACTAGTGCGTCTTTTTTGTTTTTATTCAATCGGCTTATGCTTTGTCCATTAGCAAAATCCGTTCTATCTGAAACATCGTTAAGGTGACTTATATGTTTATTTTTTATCAAATATGGTGGTTAACTTTTTCTGTCAAATGTTTATTGTTAAATTCACTAGCCTGGGCCATTTTCATTTTATTAGGACACACCTATGGCACCATACGCAACACACTAAATGAGAAAATATGATGTTTGTCTTAACGTATTTTGTGTTCTGTTGTTGTACAGGTCTAGCAGTCTACTTGTGCAGGGGCTATGTTGCTGCGAACTACCACACTATCATGTTAAAACCATAACCATATCATATAATGAAACGTTTCGAACATACCATTCTATTGGTAATCATGTGCTTACGTTCGCTTATAATTTGATAGAATTTTACAATCCAACGGGTAGATGTAAACACTTAAATGATTACTAAGAATTCTATTGATTGACTTCAAAGTATGCAAATATATTGATGAAATTTAAATCCAATTTATTTCCAATCTATAAACGGAATTTCCTATTTGCGTTCAATTTTCTATCGTATTCCGTAGAAGCCTTATTCGCAAGTGTAGTCGATGAAACTTAAAAATATCAATTGAGTAAAAATCATTCTTTGTCTCGTAACTCTAAGCTCTATCCATTTACTTATTGCATAAGTATGTTATTACAATTTTGGCTGTTATTATTAGGTTTCAAAAAACAACCAACAAGTTAACTCTAACCATTTACATTAATATCTTCATCTTCACCATCATCATCATCATCATCATCACCACCACCACCATCATCATCATCATCATCACCGTCATCATCATCATCATCGTCGTCGTCGTCGTCGTCGTCGTCGTCACCGTCGCCGTCGCCGTTATCACCAGCCTTTATCTGCCCACTGTTGGACATAGACCTTCCACAGTATACGGTCACTAAGTCCTCGGTCCACCTGGATGGATTGTTATTGTTATTATTTATATGTAATTTTATTATTAACTCATTATGTAATATTAAGTTACAATTAGTATTTACATACTCATAATTACTTAATACACTAACAGCAGATTTGCTTTTGAATCGGCCTGGCGTCGTGCCAAACAAGTTTGTAAATGATGTCCGACTTAAAAGTTGTATTTTATGGGGTCCATTTTAATTTACCTAATTTACTTAAGAGCTTAATAGAAGAGAGAAGAAACGTAAATTAACTTAAATGTCAATTCTCTCTCTTCATGGATGGAGGTTTGTCAGAGTTTGTAGCCTGAACGGCTGAACGGATTTCGATGAAATTTGGCATAGACATAGGGGATAGTCTAGAAGAACACATAGGCTACTCAGTTTTGATTTTTTAATTCCACGCGGAAGGAGCCGCGGGCGAAAGCTAGTGTGAGCATACAGAATATATTCAACAATTGTGCCAAATTACAGCTAAATTCAATGAGCCGTTCTAGACACACGTAATAACAAACATCCATCCATCCATCTAAAGTTTTGCATTTATGGTATTTAGTAATATAAATATTTAGTAGAAAGTATAATATAATGTAATCCCTCATATTTGTATTGGAAAATTAAAGACGGTAATATATATCAATCAATGCAAGTGTCACGGCTGTAGAATGTACATTTTGGCTTCCATACTCTACTTATCCACTCTACCATACTCGTGTGAATACTTCAAACTTTGTTGACAAGATGTCAATACTTTTTCAAGATAAATAATTTGCTCGAATTGATTTATCTCAACTGTACATTTCGTACATCAAAGGTAACACTCGTATTTAATACTTGTTGTTACTTAAAGTGCACTCAGTTATCGCACACATAAATTGTCACGAACTTCATTTTTATGCGCAAGCTTTTAAGCAAATAAAACCAATTTTAACAAGTTAACAACTTCTGTAAGTTCAAGTTGTTTTAAAACTGCTTGGCGCGACTCCAATTTAATGCAGGCATTTATTTTCATTAATTTGTGAATGAAAAATGTTACGCCCATTAAACTTTCCATTGTACTCTGTGATAATTCCCAAAAAATATCGAAGACACACATCTTTGTACGCCTAAAATCCTACCATACATGTACAATGTAAAGAAATGTTTAGTTTATAAAGTTGTTTGAAAATTAATTAAGACGCCCAGCTTGTAAAATGTGCCCGTATTCCGATCACGTTTTGCCTACAACCAGCTAGTGCTCCGTATCTGTCGAGGACTCAAAGGCGAATACAATATTATTAGTAACAAAGTTAAAAACAAATAAAGTGTTTCTTTAAAGTACTCTAGCACCTCCGTTATAAGAAGATAATAAAACCAGATGTAATTTTACACGGTTATGGTAGTTTTATTGATAATTTAAATTGATTTATAACGACTGAATATCGGTTTTAGGTGTCTCTCAAAATAGTTTAGAAAAACTACAGTGTGTCAATTGTTTAATTAAAAGAAATTCAGAACATACTGTTGATCACAGCCTAATGGACGGTTAGTCGAGACGATGTATTTCTCGAGTTTTCCTTAAGAAACTTCGGCAAATTGTTTCGTAACAATATTTTTTCTCTCATATTTTCAAAGTTTTTTTATTTACGAGATATTTTTGCGAGCGCTTATAATGTTGAGATAAATGTGCTGCGATAGTCCAACCCGGCAGACGTTTTAGACTTTTGCGTTCTTGTATTATTCAATTTTCAAGTCTCAACAAAAACTTGCAGCCTGGGTAATTGCGGATAACCGGGCGCATTTTTATTCTCACGCACTAGTGGCTAGTTTTGAATCCCTCTGCAGTACGGTCGGGCATGGGCCTGCGGGAAGGTGTGCGGGAGAAAGAGTTGTGTGCAAGCAGCCCAGTGACTTGGTCGGTTACAAAAATGCGAGTTTAAAGGTCATCAGAAGTTGACAGAACGTTAACAGAGGTTATTATCTTGTTAAGGTCATAGTACAAGGCAAGATTCACGGAAAGCGAAGTGTAGGTCGAAGAAGAACGTCCTGGCTTAAAAATCTACGCCAATGAAGGAAAGAGCATCCGTTCACTTTTTAGAGCCGCAGTGTCAAGAATACAAGTTGACCTAATGATCGCCGAACTTCGAAAGAACTTTAAGAAGAAGAAGAAAGGTCATCGAAAATGGTTTGTGTCCAATATCGCGAATCGATCATTGGTGTCATTTTTTTAGCGAACGGGGTCGCTTTTAGTTTCGGTTTCGGCAGCATCGCTGGCGCCTATAGACTTAACAGAAATAGCCTTTACTCGATTAATACCGATCGAGTAGGTAGGTACCACTATATCCTCCATCAACCAATCCACCGGTGCGTGCGTAGTCTCAGGAGAAGTTGTGCCGCGGAACCCGAACCTGTCATGTGCGGTACAGTGTATCTATTTAAATCAACAAGAACAGTTTGATGCTATTTCATCGGCATTAATCTATCAGTTTAGGATGTAAGAGATCCTATATAATTTTAAGATTTTAAAAAATAATAAGTAAGTATTATATATAAATTCAACACATGTAAGCCTGTAGGCCACAAGAAACTGGTATATCGCTACTTCTATTTTTGGTATAGAATTTGGAAATGAACTTAGTATATGCAATTTTGAATATCTTCATAAAATAATTTTTATTTAATGATATCTTTGCTGTAAAATTTATTCCATGAATAGAGCTTTTCCTTCTAAAGGACAGTCGCCTTGGACCGGATCCAAATTGGATCAGAGCTTTTGTTCAAAATCATTCACAGTGTCGAGTGTTTAAATCAAATAATTTGTGAAAGTTTGTTTTCATTTGATTTTTCCCTTAATGTTATTTCCCATCTTAATAAATTTAGTATTAGTACCATAATTAATGTAATGCAAATATATGACTCTGGATGCATAAATAATTTCCCTTAATTATAGATTAAATGTCCGTAAAAATCATTGTCAATTATTATTTTTTTTAAAACATACTTCAATATACTATGCCCTTATAGCATTCACACAGATCAAATGTCACCTCATTATAACTAATTATTTTACGGCATTACTCACGTCTGGTTTATTTCCGGTGACGGCACCGACAAGTTTCAGACCCTGCGGGGGTCCTTCATCAGGGCGAGTGTTAGTGGGCTTGTTTCGCGGTCGCGTCGCGCCTCGCACTGTGGGCCATCGCTCGAAGGGCGCGGGTCACCTCATTCGTCAAAATCGGATAACTTGTTTATGCTTCTGGTCATCATCAACTTGCCCTTATCCCTTACAGAGGGTCGGCACAGTATGTGCTACTCTTCCATACATTTCTATCAGCCGTCAAATCTGAATCCACTCCCTTCTTAAGCATATCCTCTTTCACACAATCCATCCATACTTTCATTCGAACTAACAAACACACAAACCCTAAGAGATTTTAACCTACGACATTTTAATTTTTTTTCTCGTACAAGCCATACAGGCTTTCGAACCCCTGGAAAATCTTATCCTTAGTCTTGATTAAAACAGTAAATATTTCACGTCACAATACTTAACACAAGAAGTTTGGTCTGACGAACAAACTTCAAACAATACAATGTAATGAATAAACTTGGATTATTTACTAATTGAAAAGTTTAGATTATGTTGAAGGGGTTTATGTTTTGCTTATATTCTCTATGTACACAACAATGTACGAATTAGACTTTTCATTTGAAATACCTATTGTAATACGAGTAATATAAAAATAAAGACACCGCAGCAGAGAATTAAAATAAAAATACGTGCGACATACTGTTTTTGTGTTTGTAGGCCTACGATTGATCGTGTCGTCACCTTCCCGTATACACACATTAGCGTGATCTTGTCCATGCGCATCAAAAGTGTCAAGCAAGTGTCAAAATTACCGTTACCATAATAACTTTGCTTCCTTAATGTTGGCAGCTTGTAGTTTATGGTCCCTTCCACACATGAAGGTTTTTTCCAATTTATTTACCTCCTAAGTTTAATAGGTGTCGTAAGTGTAGGGCTTTTTATTAAAGAAATGATTAAATATATGCTGTAATTGCTGACATTCAACGCCACAAAATAATGTGTGTTTACGCTTTATTATATTAATATAGATAGAAATGACATATTATAAATGACGGTAGAAACAATTTCAAGTTAGTAGTACAGCAATTTCGTGAAATCGAGATACGTATTATTGTCAACGACCACAAAGAAATAGGCAATGATAAAAAAAATGTTAACGACAAAGATTCCTATATACAAATTACATACATAAATGTAAATACAAATTTCAAGGAAGTGCTTGTCTGTCCGTATTATTTATTAACGAGTAAAGGCGAGCATACGTTAGCTTTTCCCTCGTGGTTACGTCGGGATATTAAACTTGCAAGTCAACTACCAAACTATTGCATGTCCGTTATCCGAAGTTACAGCACTATTATTAATATCTACTAGAAAATAGAATATTGAACTATATTAACATTCTATCTATGTTTTGAATATGTGGTGGTATTTGTTTTATAATTGTATTGAAGTAAATAATATTATACTAGAATGGAACGTTAAAAAATACTTCGATAAGCTTTCTTTATTTTGACTTTTTTTGTACTATTCTATTTATTACCAAACATAAATACTGATATGGTTTGATTTAAAAATTATTTTCCCACAGAGTATAAACAAAATTGTTCTAAACGAAACGTTATCTAATATCATTTTGTATTAGATATAAGTTTTAAGCAACAAAGCTCGGAGCTGCATCAAAGGCATAGAGTTGCATGGTCAGCTTGAAAGTAGAAAACGATTTTAAACCGAAGTAAATTGCATGTCTGCAAATCTATTGGAACGTTGCCCATATTCAATATTTAACAAAAGTTGTTACACGACCATTCTGAACAGGAAAAAATAACAATGTGTTTTATAAAATTAAATTAGTTTAGTCGTATTAGGACGATAGAATATATTTATTTAAGCTAGGATAAGTTTCCATAAAACATGAACTAGTAAAACATCATATTTCATATTTTAAATGCAAAAGTTGGATTGTTTTTACTATGTATCTTAAAAACGATTTAACTGATCTCGTTGATATTTGGCACAGATTTAGATCATGGATGATTTAGAACTCATAGGGCAGTTCTCATTTTTTTTAATCCACACAGACGACCTCACTGGCACCAGCTAGTAAGAATGAAAATAAATATACCATATTAGATCTTGACTTCATATTCAAGCTTTTTATTTTTGTTTGAAAAAAAAAGTAAAAATGATTATTTCATTTGATCCACCAGTTTCTGAAATAAGTAAAGTCAAGTAACCATTAAACTTCAATTTATGGTATTGAGAATAAATAAAGATTGTAACTCGCAAGCCAAGATGTAATGAAAGTTGTAATACGTAAAATTTATCCATTACATTTAGTCTTAAGATAATTTGAAATAATTTAAGTAAAGTGAATTTACACTAAGCTAAACTAAAGAGGCGTGAAATGTTCGTAGCGGGAAGTATTTGACCTGACGGATAAATTCCGCAGACAATACACGCTAATGAATAAAGTTGGGACTTTAACGAAGTAAACTTCGGAATTCTCATTCACAATTAATTACATTTTACGATATTGTAAAGTTAATTTTATGACAAAGTATCCAACTAAAATTGAAAACAAATCAATGTAGTACTTAGTATTCATTTTTTTTGTTTATCTATGAGAAAATGCACAATCTCCGATTTACTTAAAATAAATCGTTTGGAATCGAGTGGAAAAATTATTGACATAACGAAATATCGTTGAACGTCGTTCGTAAACAATGCATTAAAAAGTAAAAAAAAGATTAAGCACCGGAATCCGAGAGAAAAAATGAAAAATCATTGGATTTTCATGTATTTGCATTCATGAATCGTATTTTGCATTCAGAATTTTGAAAGTCAAATTTAACAGTCCTTTCATATAAGAGAATGAGTCGGAATACCCATATCGAATCACCAATTTCCGATAGAAACCACTTCAGTTATTACGTAGGGATAGGAATTTTGCCAAATTGTTCCATTCCCATTTCGATCCGACACGCCTTTGAAATATTAGACACATATCGCCGCCATAGATTCTTTACCTAGAAATACTTGTCCCGCGCTCAGATATGAAATATTTCTTATAACGAAGACCATACTTTCAATACTTCTTGATAAATTCTTAATGAAAAATACAAAAACATCTGAATGAATTCAAGTCACTAGAAGAATGAGCCACTTATTGATTAAAATTAACAGCTTAACGGCTAATTATTAAAATAAGGTTTAAGACGTTAAAACTAAATCATAAATATCTCTCGAGAACTGGTACACGCACTACAAGAAACACAAACCTGTAGATAATAACATAAATATTTTAACACAAATAATACAATCTTGCCGATTCGCGATTTCTTGCGGCATATCATAAGTCAACATTCGTTGATCCGTTTAGTTTACTTTTTATAAGAACCCGTATTTATTCTCAAGAAATATCACAAGAAAAAGGAAAAAGGTGCAATTATAGCTAACACAATAAGAAAGCAGACAACAAATAAAACGAATCAAATTTTGTTTTTCGCTTCAGTAGCTATGCCTTCAGTTAACCGAATAACATTGGAGGAAAAGGTCGAAAGTCGGTAAATAAATAGATAAAATTTTGGCATAGTAACATGAATAAAACGTATTGAAATACTAGCTGTTCCCGTACGGCTTCATCCGCGTGAAATTATAAAAAGTTTCTTTCTCAATTGCAAATGTCAAAATTACCATTAACATAATAACCTTGCTTCCTTAATGTTGGCAGCTTGTAGTTTATGTTCCCTTTCTCACATCAAAGTAATTTTCCAATTTATTAACCCCCTAAGTTTGATAGCGTGAAAATATATAATCTAAAGCGTGTCGTAAATGTAGGGCTTTATATTAAAGAAATAATTATTCAAAAATATGCTGTTATTGCTGACAACCTACACCACGAAGTAATGTGTGTTTACGCTTTATTATATTAGTATAGAAGTATAGATGAAGCAAAGTAATTATAGTTCCCCTATACGTGTAAAGAAACTCGGAGAAAATAATTTGATGAAATGAACGAACAGATAAAATACAAATCCATTTCGTATAATACTTACGTTATTACTATTTCTAACTATTGCTAACAACAGTTAGCGTAACAACGCTTTGTGACAATGCTTACCTTTTTTGAAGTAGAGATTTCGATTTCGTTTAATCACTATGAATTGAAATTTTATGTTTAATACTCCAAAAAGATTTAAACAAATCAAACAATCACATAGGGGAAAAGAAGGTGTCTAAGAATTGTGTGAAAAATAAAAATATCAGGAGCGGGAGAAGTGACAAATCGTTTCAAGGGATTGGAACAGATGGCGTCTTTTCCCGTCCCGATTTACTTTTGGGCCATGTGTTCTTTATGTTAGTATGACATAATTGAGCATTGACTATTTATTCCCCTTCTTGTTGCAACAAATGAATACATACTCGTACAACTATACTGCACACATATGTGTAGCATAGTAGTGTGTAATCGTATCATTTTTACCGGTATTACCAAACCTGTACCTACCATTTAGTGTCCTTCAAGAAACGAGTATATTACTTTCTCAAAGGTCTGCAACGCATTTGCAGTTCCTGTGGTATTTCAAATGTCCATGCGCATCGATGAACACCTTGGTGTTTCCGCTGCTCGTTTGCCCCTCTTATAAAAATTAAATGTAAGTAGATCAAGATTGCAAGAAGTTTCGCTTACAAATGTACTAAGGTCTACCGCTTGAGAATTTTCGCCGTACTTCTAAATTAGCCATATTGATTTGTGTGATAACTTGTCATAGCCTTTACGTTTTCTGAGAATATCTAAAAATAAACGTTATAGCTCGACGCGAACACAGTTCAAGTTTTATTTAATACCTTTCCAATGTATGTTTGCGTTAAGTACGCTGTTTTGGACGAAAGTGCTTGGTCATTTACTTACATAAATTGCGAAACAGCGGCGTTGAGTGTCGTTATGGCTTGTTTGCTGGGAGACGGCAGCGGCGGCATCGTTTCCGGGGAACCGGCGTCGCATCGCATTTATTGTGCGTTCACTTGTTCCGCATGAATAGATGCCCGCAGTATGCATTTCATATTCCGTTTGCAAACCTTAGTAATTGAAAAAGTGGCCGGCTTCTAGCATTTCATCAAACGCAGTACGAGAGCAAAGTGAATAGATTTTATTTCTATATTCAATGTTTGTTGACGACAGTATCTTTTATGTTGTGTATTTTTTGTAGCATTGTAATGTTACAATAATCACATATTACAGTAAAACTATAGTCGTTTTAATCTTAAGAAAAAACAAAACTATTTTTTAGCTCGCTCATTTTAGTTTTTAGTTAGTTTGCATATAAAAGAACGCATTTTTATTCAAATAAAGTTGTAAAGATACGCTTTGTTAGCGAGTGAAGAATGGAATCTTTTATCATCTTTTGCAAAATATTTAATTGATTAACTCCGAAAAATTTGATTATGCTTCTATTGAACGCTTTGTTTTATTACATTATGAATATGACTGATTGTAAGGTTTTGAGATTTAAAGATTGCAAACGTTGGGTTAACGATATATTGAAGAAAGTTTGAATGGATTGTTACTCTTTGTCACAATCCTTTATTAATAAGAAGGGAGTCGATTCAGATATTATGACGGCTGATGATATTTGAACATGATCACGGCAAGCTGATGCTTGGTTAATAATAAATGAAACCTGCAGAAGGACATTTTACATAAAACTAGTGGTTAATATTTATCTATATTTAATTTATAAAACAGTAGAAATAATCATTTTACAAAGAAATCCATATAAATAATTACGATGTTGTACGTAAATGTACAAAAACATAAATGGGAGTTTTAAAAAGTTACATTGTTATGATTAGACCGATATCTGTGAAGACAATTGTATTTCTATGAATTATAGAAGAATTATATTTAACCCTTATACTAAGATATACATATGTGTGTTTTCGCTAATTTTTATTAAACATGATATATTTAGCAATTTCATAACTACTTTTTACAAATTATTTCACACATTTACATAGCTTCTTATACTTATACTTAATGAAGAAATAATAAATAATTATTTTATTTTAATGAAAGAAAAATTAAGAACGCTAGACGTTTTTTGATAACATGGAAAATAATCCAGAAAATCTAATGCCCGATTGTCTAAAGTCATATTTAAATTAAAATCGTAAAAAATATATTCGTTTTAAATAATTTTTAACACAAAAATATCGATTAAAGTAGAATTTAGATTGTTCTTAATACAATAAATTTGATTTATTACGATGCGCATTACTTTTCCGTACTTATCTAAGATTCTTGCTTGTATTTTAACTTTATAGTGATTATTAATGTCTGGTTATTTTGAATTATGTCGTTACTTACTTTGTTTAAATTGTATTTTACTTTTGTCCATAATTGTATTTAAATCCATTTCTGTAGTCTGTCCTTCTGGATTGGAAGTAGAGAAGTTATCGTAGGATATATACTGCGGAGTTTGTTGAACCTCAGATTTGATTACAACAGGACGCTTTTTCGTCTTTATATACCCCAATGCTGATACAAGCACTATGAATACTATAAAACCTATACAGCATCCAACTACCAAACTAAGTCTTCTCGTTAAAATATCAGCTAGACCCAAATACGTATTAGAAAAAGGACTATCCATGGCTGCTCCGAAAATTTCTATCGTACGAACTGTGGTACATTTTGTAGTCAATGAATCGTTCATCGATGATTTTAAATAATTGAATTGATACTCGTCTCCGAATAACGTGATGCTAGGATTTTCTTTTGGTAACGCAACTCTTGCATCCGGAGTAGACGAATCGGTAGATATTCCGAAATTTCCAATAGCTATAACGCATATGTGGTACCGTGTCCCTGGAGTCAAATGATTCAGTCTGGTTGATCGAGCAGTAAGGTTGAGATACTTCCCTCTTATCTGCAAACACGGTGTTAAATTATTATATTAAAGTATACTAGAATACTATTATAGTAAAAGCGATCGTACATACAATAGAATTATTATAGCAAAAACATTCTAAATATTATTTTTGTTAAAATAGATATTCTCAAATGCTTGTTAAAATTCCACAATATAATTAACATCATACGTTTACATTAATCGTGCTTTAAAAAATAATCTAAATTAATTTACAAACTAATTAAATAAATCCGGAATGTATTAAATCGGCATACTCACACTATTTGTATTTTGCTCGCTAAAGTAAGCAACTTGAAATCCACTTAATCCCGTCTGATTGCGGTTCTGCCAAGATACAATTACAGAATATGTTTGAATATCTTGTATCGCTACTCGTACTACAATGGGCACGTCGCACAATTTGTGCGGCGTCAGTTCCGTGAAACGGAAACCTTGCAGTTCATCTGGATGTTCACATAATAAGTTTCTCGTCCCTTTGTAAACAATTTTACGATGTTCTTGCATCCATTTCCATTGATCTTGGGACTCACAATTACAGGTGATGGGATTTTCTGAAACGCAATTATTACATTAAAACATGAAGCGAACGGATAAATCATAACAGTTAAAGATACTGTTGAAAAGAATAGAAAACAAAAAAATATCTGTGTTCCAGTAAAGAGGTTATATTCGTAATCATTACATTTTTATCGTAAAAACAGGTTACTACTTTAAATGTTTTTGTCATGGTTAAACAGTAAATACCTTCTAAAATCAGCGATTTAACTTGAGTTTCCAATCCAGACAACATCTTCATTTGAATTTTTTCAATATAATTTCTGCTCAAGTCTATGTACGTCACTTTGTGTATGTTCTGGAATGCTTCCGATGAAATAAACGATAACCAATTTCCACTTAAATTGATCTCAACCAGACTTTGTAGATTACGAAAGTTATCTTTTGTTATTCTTGTCAAATGATTTAATGAAATATCCAACTTTTGCAAATTTTGCAAGTCTGGAGTAAACTCTTCTAGCTCTCTTAGTCTATTTCGTGAAATATTAAGCATTCGAACTGAATATAATCCTTGGAGTCTCTCTCGGGGGATGTTTTCTAATTTATTTTGACTTAGGTCCAGTTCTTCTAAAATATGGAGTTTAGAGAAAGCGCTCGGGGATAAACGGATTATGTCATTGCTTGATAAAGTCAATTTCTTTAAAGATGGGAAATTCTCAAAATCTTTGCTTGTAATAATAGTCAGATTCGTGTTAGTTACAACTAACTCCTCGAGAAGTGGGAATTGTTTTAAAGGATATGTTTGTAGTAGTTGTACTAACGAATTGTGCGACATATTCAATGTAGCGAGCACCGGCAGTACAGTTTCCGAAAGACCGTTGCTTGGAATGTGCTTAAATATATTATTCGATAAGTCAATTTCTTTTAAACCTAACGAATGTTGGAAGAAATTCGGAGGCAGAACAGTCAGTTTATTATTATTCAAGTTTAAAGTTATTAAGTTTTTTAATGCTGGAGAATTGAAACCATTTAGAATGGATATTTGATTTTTACATAAATTCAAAGTTCTTAGATTTTGAAGACCAACAAATTTGAAAAAATCGATACTTTTTAACTGGTTATGACATAAATCTAAAATCTCCAAAGATGATATATTGAATAAAGCAACATGTGGAAAATCAGCAAAATGATTTCCTTTCAAATTGAGTTCTTGCAATATTGTTGTGTAAGCAAAAACATCTTTATGCAAGTCTCTTAGCATGTTAAACGCTAAATTAATTCGTAATAAATTCTGATTCTTGATAAAAGTCGCCGGTCGTAGCTGCGATATGTTTGAACTTTCTAATGATAACGACTGTAGGGAGGGTAATTGAGAAAATGTCGTATTTTCTAGGATACTAAAGTTGTTCTTGGAAATAACCAAAGATTTCAATACTGGTATCTGAACTTCTATAATATTTTCCCAGTTGAGAAAATTATTGCTCATCTCTAAATCACTTAAGTTCGGCATAGTTTTCAATGAGTTGATTTCTATAGTTGAAATGAAGTTGTTGTTTATTCTGAGATGTTTAATTGGAAGCGGAGCGAGGAATAAATCTAAAATAGTTATCTTATTGTCAGATAGATCAAGAACCTTAAGTTTTATCAAAGATTTAAATGTGTCTTTTGCAACGTGTCGTATGTCGTTATTTTGTAAATATAGTTCTTCTAAAGAAGTGAGATTAAAAAATGTCTCGTTGTTTAAACCCGTTAGTTTGTTATCGCTTAGATCTAAAAACTTTATTCTCCTTAAACGAATAAATGTTTTTCTTTCAATGTGCATTATTGAATTATTTTTAAGATAAAGTCTTTGAATATTGATTAAGTCACTAAATAAATAAGCGTTTAAAGCTTTTATTTTATTTTGTGTGAGCCACATGATGTGCACATTAGTCTGTCCTTCTAACGAACTGTTCTTCAGCAGATTTAAAGTATTCGCACTAAGTTGAATCGACACTAACGAAGAGTTTCTATTTGGAAATATATCTCCAATCGTCGTTAAGACATTTCCCTGCAAGTTAATATGCTGAAGTTTTCTCAACGTTATAAAAGCATGTGATTCTATAGTGGTTATAAAATTATTTTGTAAATGTAATTCTAATAGCCCCGGCAAAGGGCTAAATACATTTCGCTTAATGTAATTTAAATGATTGTTTTGCAAACGAATTTCTCTCAACTCTGTTTGTGTACTGAATATGAACTCGTCCAGTTCATTAATTTCATTATTATCTAGACTAAGAGTTACCAATTTGGTATTGAATTTAAAAATATCACTTGGAAGTTTTTTTAAAAAGTTTGTTCCCATGTGCAGTTGTGTTATATTTTTTAAAGATGAAAAGCAATTATTATGTAATTTGTGTAAAGCATTATGCTCTAAATTAAGAACACTCAATCTTTGTGTGTTTTGAAATGCATTAAATGGTATTTCTAGTATGTTGTTATCGGATAAAAATATTTCTGAAAGTTCTAATAGATTGGAAAAGACACCTTCAATTTGATGAAGATGATTATAGCTTAAGTCTATTGTACGTATTTTGAGATTTCTTTTAAAAGTATTTTGCGCTAAGTGTATAAGCTTGTTTCTACTTAAATCTATATTTTCTAAATGTTCTAAGGGAAAAAACGCCTCCTCTTCAATTGTTTGTATTTGATTACTAAAAAATGCTAACGTCTTAATATTTGGCATACATCGTAACCATTCCTTTTCAATACTTATAAATAAGTTAGAGTTTAAATCTAAATTAACCAGATTATTGATGGTAATATTAAAGCTATCTGGAATAGTTTTTATTTTATTCCAAGCTAATTTTAAATTAGTAAGTTGATACAGTCCTCCCATAGAAGTTAATGGAAATACGTCCAAGAAATTTTCGGTAATATCTAATTCAATCAAAGAATCTTCTAAATTGTAAAATGCATTTTCCGAAATGTTTGTCAGTTTATTTGCTTTTAAGTTGATTTTCTTTAATTTAACATCTTTGAATGTATTTGCTTCTATTTCTTTAATCTCGTTTAGCTGCAAATCGAGAGTCTCAATTTTGAGTAGTTTCGAAAAAGATTCATGTGGTATTGCATTTAGTTTGCTAGATATTATGCTTAAACTTTGTAAAGAATCATGAATTGCCAAAAATGCGTTTGGATTGATTTTATTAATGTTTGATTGTGAAATTTGTAAATTAAGTATTTTAGTTTGTGGGGAAAGGAGATCCTGTTTAAGCTCCGTAATAGATACATCTAGATCATAAATTGATAAAGACTGTATTGTTCCTTTGATCTTCAATAGTACACTTCTTACGACACCAGGTGTCGCACTCGGACATTCGAGAAATAATCCTGGAACAGAAAACTTCATTATTTAAAAACACGAAACTTTTTGTGTAATAGATGGCGCCACATGTATACCTTCTTTGAAATTATAACAAGGGCAGATTGGATTCTCTGTTAGACTCGGACATTGAGATTGTTCTTCTCCTTGCAGTATCTGAATATGGGTGATAAAAAGAAATGCGTAGATTCCGAATTCCACTTTGAACAGCTGAGTACAAATGCCCATATTGATTTGACGTCATTGCATCCACATGTTGCATTCAGATCGTCGAAGTTCTTGAATCTAAAATATATTTTAAACAATTTATATTAACAACATAATTTTAAATTTGTATCTACATTCTATGTCTTTTCCTTTGCTTTGATAGAATATCTACAGATATTACTGGACAGGCGCAAAATAAATAGAAGACACGTTGGTTTTGGATGAGATAGTTATACAAAAATTACTTAAAGATTAAACGATCACAGACTGTGTTACTTATTATCATAAAATATTATTAAGCGTCAATTGAAATTATGATACGTTCTATTTTAATAATGAATAATGAATTGCTCTAATAATTTTTGCTTTTCTTTCGATATTTTTAGGTCATACATTTAATAAAATTATATAAAAGCTATTTGCGAAGCTGAACTAATTGAATACGAAGTATGTCTGAGTAGTTAATATATACTCTCGTTTCAATAGATGTCTGTAATTTAAAAAGTTTATAATTCGATATTTCATAACGTTACTAATCATTTTCATCATCACCACACGTCCCCACCGAGGGGCTCGGAGCCTACCCTAAAGTTAGGGTGACTAGGCCATAGTCAACCACGCTGGCCAAGTGCAGATTGGTTGACTTCACACATATCTTTGAATTTCTTCGCTGATATGTGCAGGTCGCATCACGATGTTTTCCTTCACCGTAAGAACGTCGGGTAAATTATGTACATATGAAAATTCGGAAAATCGAAAAATCACATTGGTACATGGCGGCGGGGATTCGAACCCAAGACCTATAGATAACAAGTCAAGTGCTTAAACCACTGAGCCACCAACGCTCTTCGTTTTAATAATTATTTTAATGGAAGTTATATAGTTAATGTTATGTTAGGTATGTTAAAATTTCACTGATGGATATAGTTAGGTATCGTAACATCAAAAATACTGAGTTTTAGTGCAATTTGTGCTGTTTCCCTTAACTTAAAATCTTTAATTGGCCTTATTCTGATAATACTCAGAGTACAAATTGTAAAATATTCTATGAATGAATTGTCAGAAATACACTTGCACAAATGTCGTTGCTCAAATAAAAATGAACGTAAAATATGTTTTACTGTCCAACGAACGAAAAGTTTTCGCATAAACAGAAAGATGTCTTGTCGCCACGTTTCGTATTAACATAGATAAATAAAAGATACATGTCGTATCAAAAGTTATATACAAATATATACTACACTTTTTTCAGTTATAGTGTTTGACAAATTAAATTTATGTCTAGTTTTTTTAAGTGTTAAACAAACTTCTTGACAACATTTAGCGAGTTAGTAACCGTCTTTTCCATCAAGCGATATTACGTCTTTATGTCAAGGTTGAATAAATGATCATCGATCTTTTTATTTTCTTCAATTCTGAGTAAACAGAATTCGTAGAAGAGATTAAATAGTAATTAGAATTCCGAACTAAAAATAAGTTCAAGCTGAGAAATAGCAAGTGTAGTCTGGACGAGAATTCATTATCTTACACAACAAAATAATTTCTTATTTTGAAATCAAAAACATATTTGCCATTTGCAAACAGTACAAAACATATTGCTATCTCTCTTTTATCAAAGATAATAAATGAGATATAAGTAATTGTTGCTACCAACAATTTCAATATGATTTTAATTGATGCAATTTAACACTAATTATAATGGTAGAAGTAAGAAGTAGGCTTTGACTCTATTTTAGGTAGCATTGTTTTTGTAAAATATAACCACATTATTATCGTATTACTAAGAAAAATCTAAGTATTTTCAATAATGTGAAGATTAAAAACTGTGTGCATTGACCACGGGTTTTATAGCTACCAACAACTAACAACTGTTACTAACATCCCATAATGTGAACTTCCGGATGAGTAAAACCTTTAGCAAAAGTCTAACATGCATGAAGAAAGCAATTTCTAAACCCTTTGATGTCATTTTAGTTAATACAGTGGGCATATTGGAGGTAGATCCACATAGATCCTCTACATAAGTCTATGCTCGTTTTATTTATGGACAGACTCATTTCAGTAATAATTTTGTTAATGTACATATTACGAATAATTACCATTAACACTACCTAAGATATTTATAAGTATATTAAATTTTGACAATTCATATCGATAAATATAAATAATGTAATCGACTAAGTTGCGTTTATACTAGCTTTCATCCGCGACTCCGTCCGCATTGAATTAGAAAAACATAAGTAGCCTGTGTGTTCTTGCTCAGTATCCTCTATATATATGCCAAATTTCATCAAGATCCATACAGCAGTTTAAGCTACAAATTTTTACAAACATCCATCGATCAGTCCATCCACCCATCCATCTAAACTTTCGCATTTATAATTTTAGTAAGATATTAGTAAGAAGCTAATATTATAAATGCGAAAGTTTAGATGTATGGATGGATGTTTGTTAGATTTCGTAGCCTAAACGGCTCAACGGATCTGGATGAAATTTAGCATAGATGTAGAACATACTCTGGAAGAACACAGGCTACGTACTTTTGTTTTTTTTTAATTCCGCACGGACGGAGTCGCGGGCAAAAGCTAGTAAGAAATAAGATAATTATAGAAAGTTCTCGTCTCGCGAATTGTTGTTGGAATTTATTTCTTTATAGGATCAAAGCTTCAGAGCTGATTGTGATTCTAAAGTAAGAATAATACGTTTCTTGAAATATTTATTTGTTTATTTTTGTCTTGTCTCGACCATGTTTGTGTAGTGAGAGCAAATAAATACCTTTGTTCTTTGAACATACTGTTAAGGAATCCAATCAGTTGAACCGCGCTACAAATAATTGAAGACATTATTCTGAATAAAACATCTACAAAAGAGAATATTGTAACCATTTATTTCTTTTCAATACAAATATTGGTATGTAATATTTCTATCGAAAGTTCGGATAAAAGGCAAACGTACCCTATTTCCTAGAATTGTAGTTTCAATTTCATCTTCCGATACCGATCCATATCATATCGGTTAACGATTGCACCTTTGTCGATTTCAATTTGTTGCGGCTTTTATTAGAAAAAACAAAACCATTCATTGTGTATTTGATCGTGTTTCTTTGAATTTCTAAAATTCATCAAAATTGAAACGATATATGTATGATAATGAAATTGTTCACTAACCCTGCCAAGAGAATTTCTGTGTTCGCTGATTTAGTCTGACCTATTAAATATCAAATAATCGTACAATATTAACAAATTAGGATAATTAAAAAAAATCATATCGGTACTTTCGGGTCGAATTATCGAAGAATAATTGTTTTATGTTGCATTGATCACTTGATTTAATTATTGATATCATTAAAAAATTACGTTTCTATTAGCTCTTTTAGCTACATTTCGATATTAATCATAAATGTGTTATTATAAAAGTTGATATAGAAAGTTGATAACATCACATCAAATCGCCGTAAAAAACGATTCGAACGAACTTAATTTTTGATATTATAGTTAAAAAAAACGAAATAGCATTTATCATTATTACCTTAAGAAATGATTTGTATACGTCATATTTGTATACAACGTGTATGTCATTTGTATTTAACATTAGTGTTAAATAGTGACAATCGCAAGTTCGAACATTTAAACGTTCTTCAATTAAATCTTAAAAAGTTTGTTTAATTATATTGAATATATTTATAATTAAAGTATTTATAATTTCTTTAACTATTAGAAATATAAAAAATAACATTGATTTTTTTTCTTATTTGTATAACTACAATTAAAAACAATTATAATCCTAAAAAGTATTCAAACTTACCAGATTTAGCTAATTTGAATATTCAAATAGCGTGAAAGTACCAAACCTCACTTTCTCCCGCTCGCAATGGCATATTATAAATAGATCATCCAGTTATATTCGCACATTCAAACTTCACTCACGATGAACTCGATCGCGGAGCTGGGCTGTAGTTCGGGACGCGGGAGCATTCGGGAGCGACCGCTCCGTCCCCACTCTCGCAGCCCACTGGAGCTCTGATCTCGACGGAGTCTGCGTAATAGGGACGCCATCTCTACAGATTGCTGTATGGGAATAAGCGCTAATAAATTACAAACGTTGTACGCGTTACTCGAACGGGACCATGTTCTTGATTAGTTTGAAGTCTTCCGCTAATGTGTCTGACGATCATAAGGAAGTCTGTACCCTCATTCCGCTCGATTTGAACTTCGTTTGATTTTTTAAAGTTAAAAATAAATTTTATATTGCTTTTCTAATTTTAAATTGATTTAAACATATGGATTATATTAAAATAATACTAAGAGGAAGATAAGTTATTGGTGTTCAATATTCTGTGATAACCTAGTTATAAACCAATAGCAAGGGTACAAACAGTGGAGTAAGGAAAAAGGTTAGTTGCTAAAAGTAACAAAAATTTTTAGTCAATGTTGACAAACATTTAATACAAAATTTAACATATCAAAATATCAAGCGAATACTTTTGTAAAACAATGCAATGATTGATAGATATTCGTTAACGCCTTACCCGCTTCAGTATAAAGTAGATTAAAATAAATTGAGAGTGGAATTGCTTATATTTTACTGCTTTTTTATACCGCCGTTGAAATAAAACAGTAAAGCTATTTTCATAAAAGTTTAATGATTTCAACAATATAATACTATATCCCTTTAACTACAACCGTTCTCATTTCAAATTCTGACGTAGTAATGCCATCTAGCGTCAATATTTTGTAATCATACGTCCGAATAATGAAATGACATTTGAGAATGAACCATCACCTTAAATGATAAGCCATGCTAAAACTCCAAATTCCAATAAAATTCTGACGTCTTGTTGATTGTAAGCAGCGCTTGCGAAGAAAAGTTTTCGATTCGTTGCTGTATTCGGCCGTTAGTCTTGTAATATATAGTGTTTGAAAATCTTAAATAAAATTCTCAACATTTATAGATATCAAAATCTCTTTCAACTCAATGAGGGATTTCCTTTCTCGATATCGGTAGAACTCATGACCTATAGAAGTTGACTTATCCCGGGGGAAATAAGGAAAAGCAGGAAATACGCTTGGGATCTCACGTAAAAATATGCCTTCAAACGTTGTTTTCTATAAAATTGTCACGTTTATTTGAAATTGAAGGAGAAAAGTCACTTTGGTTTCATACTCAAATACGAAAGAACATTACGAAATAAATTTAAAGATTGTAAGACCAAGAATACCTTAAATATAAAACAAACTGTTAAATTAAGATTTTGCTAAATAAATATGTCTGAGCCGAGAGTTGTGAGGAAAACTCTAGCACGATATCATGTTTCAAATTCATAAAAAATTGAAATATATTATTTGAGCATGTCATAAGACTAGCTTTGTGAAATGTTCATTAAAAAAATGTCGATGTGAGAAATTGGTCGTGCAACAAACTGCAGTAATTGAGTGCGCCGGAGCCCGGATGTTTGTGTAGCAAGAAGAAGTTTTTATCAGCCTCCTCTACCAGACTTTCAGTGTCGCGCTAACTGCTCGTTACATAAAAACCGTAGAAAAACTTCGACTCCTTTCCTTTGACTATAAAAACTAAATTAAAAAGTAAGTGGAAGTTTCGATCTTATGCCTTTTGGGTTCTAAGTGACACTTAAATATCTATTGATAATAATTTAAATATTATAGGTAAGAACCGAATCGATGTGACTTTTTCATTAGTTTGTTGTAAAGGTGATCAGTGAATGCTGAACAGTTCGAAGCAAGCCTTCGATCGGAAAACAAAAGTTGATGGCGCAATCCGCGGCCCGACGACGCCCTAAAATTATTTACCTTTCATTCCGTTCACTAAATGAGTAGGTTTATTGGATTAAGGCCAGAAAGCTTTGCCCTTAATTGGGGCTTTCCGACAAATAACTTTTCTGTTTTCTCAAACTCGGACAGCTCTTAAATAATGCTCTTAATTAAATTTGTATGCCTCAAGAAATAGATTTTGGTGATTTTCCATATTTCCTTATTTGGTTATTATCGTATTATTTGTATTCAGAACTCGTATAGAAGTCATTAAATTTTTTTTTTATCTTATTTATAAAAGTTGTACGTATTGCCAGCACTAATTTAAAACTCTTCAAATACTTTAGACAATACTTGAAGCAAATTGTAAAGCAATTGAATAGTGTCGAGATGGTTGAGTCAAATTGAAAGAATCAGCGAATGATTCAATTGCTCGGATAATTGCATTCATCCTTTCTCTAACAAAGAGTGACATGGGGTACTTCTAAACATGTAATACTTGAAAACTAACTGTGCAAAATTATGTCAATTGTTTTTGTTTTGTTTATAATAAATATTCACTCTCATAAAGAACATTATCGCATGAGTTTTTTTTTACATGATTTCCATCACGGTAAACTGACCTGTGCTGCTTTTATCTGATCAATTAGGGTTGATTTCTTGTCATTTATCTACACAAAGGGTAGAACTTAAACGAAAATGATAGCATTAAGATGTGAATTATGTAATGTTGATGTGAAACCAAAAAGTCCTGTGTAAATGTCATTAATGACTTAGAAAGTAGACTGAAAGAAATATTTCAACCTATACAACAGTATACCTAGGGACATTTTTAAAAGCCAAGGTGAATTGCGTCTCTAGGCACCGAAAGCACGTTCTCCTTTCGTAGGATTCAACTCGCATATTAATTTATTTAAAACTATAAGATCTTTTTACTTTTTAAACATTCAGTCATGAAAAAGAAAATTTCGTTTTAACATACATTTTTAATGTTATCGTTTCTAATTTGGGTCAATTTTTGTTAGAAATGAGGATGCCACAAAAAAGAAGTTAAGAAGAGCGCGTAAAGTACATCGTTTACAAAAGGTGGAATGTGATGGGTGCCATTATGAAAAGTATTACCGACAATTTCCAGTTTGTGTGTATGAATTATTCATGTACACAATCTATAAAACAGACGGTGAGGGTATTTTTCAAAACAAACAAATTTTATTGATCTCCCAGGCATTGTTTGTGCGTCCATAATAAAATATTTACATTTACTTAACACTTCGTACAGTTAGATATTGCACCCCGCAAATAATAAAAGTTTAGCAGGTGTTTTGTCGAAATTGAATACTGAGTTTTATTTATTTTTTATCACGATACTGTATTACATTTTTCATTTTATGATGCTTAATTAGATTTAGGTTGTTAGTTTTTGATTAATTGAACAAGATACAAAGAATACTCTCTGCAATTTATTTAAATGACATCGAACCAAAAACTATAAATTAACAACTAAAAATAAAAAAAAAATAAAAATTAAAAATTAAAAACTATAAATTAACTAACAATTTTCAATATGTAATTTTAGTTAGTTTTCCATAAATTATGAGATTAAGTATTAAATTTATTAAACAGGTCGGTACCCAAAAAACGTCATATGGCAAGGTGTCAAGAAAAAGGTCCCGAGAGAACCGAAGAACAATAAATTTAAGTCCACCAAGAACCAAGAGCTTAGATTATTTCACACCATTTACTCCTTTCAGCTATCGTGTTCGTGATGTTAGGTTCCATGAAAGGGAATTCTTGAACGGCTATATAAAGTTTTAGATATCATTTTTCCTTAGTCAGTATCATCAAAATTATGGTCACAAGATTTTACATTCTGTTAAGTTTATTATCCAGAAAAAATAACCCTTCTACTCTCAAAATTTTACATTAACTCTTTATTTATGTACTTTACAATTTGTATTCAGTTTAAAGTATAAAAAGATAAATAATCTGATCTCGATTGTTTTAATTCCCGCGTGAACGTTAATACTGTTAATATTTATTTTTATTATTTCTTGCCCGGTCAAAAGTATTTTTAATTTAAGATGAGTTTGTAGAAATAAAAGAATAACTTTTGTCAATGTAAGTATCTTTAATGGTAAAATTAAGGTGTCGTCGAAATGGGCCGCTATGAGAATCGAGGGGCAATAAATTCCTACTCAGCTACACAGAACTATGAGTTCCGATTATTTCGCGCCATTTACTCTTTTCATTCACCGTCTGTGTAATATAAGATTCAATGCGAAAATTCGTAACACAATTTTCCGGTGAAATATTATATTAGTGTTTATTAAATGTAGCAAATACTTATTGTTTTATGACTAAGGTTAGCCAATTCTATAAAATTATTAGCATAGCGTATTTTATGACAAAAAAATAGCAATGAAACATTTGCGACACAAACTTTTGAGGCCAAAAATAGTCTGTAACTCGAGGGAAGACGAAGGTTTTCGATTAAATTTCAGAAATATATTATTTAAATTTATCCAGTCAAAGGTATGTACAAATGGTAAATATATAGGCAATGAGTGGTAGGCAAATGGTTTGTGTTAACGTTTACGGTCTAAACAAGTTGAAATTGATGTTACAGAAATACGACGTCCACGAGCCGAGCTGCAGCTCCCGACCATATCTGTCCACTGACCTATATTTATTTTTAAATTTCCTATATCAATGCATTTCCAAGTCTTATTGTACTTAAAGATTCAGCTAGACATATTAAACAAGTATTGTGATTCTAATTCATTCACCCTTTATAACCTCTAATAGGTTAATTCATGCTATTTTTATTTTGTCGTACATTTTCTTAAATTAAATTTAATCTACTATATTATATTTCTATTAATAAATTCTATTACAACAGTGAATTACGAGGTACTCAGTATGGTGTTTTAATACCTAATTTTTTTTTAGATTCAAGAGACGAATGTCAAAATGAAAATAAATTTCCTATTTATATTCACAACTTGAATTACAATCTAATAGCTTTATATTTTGAATCGACAAATTAAGCAAATTTGAAAGCAAAATGAGCTAGTCTTGGTGACTGCAGATTGTAAAGTTTGTCATTTTATGTGAAAACTTCTAGACACGCTCTGGTACTAGGAACTTGAGGACAAGTGCTGGCGACGTGACGCTCATTTTACTTCAAAGTTTTATTCTCATGTAAAGCGTATGATGTACAGGAGCTTACACTTAAAATTTACTTTACGTCGCTTAACCCGAACTTTAAACAACGTGTTGGGGAAATATTAGTAACTGTTAGATAACTAAAGACATTTTCTTTTACCTATCAGTAATATGTTTTAATTTTTTGTATAGTATTTTATCACTTTAGTGAAAGACTAGTTGTTGCTCGCGATTTCCTCTACGTGAAGTTTAGAAATATAGCTTATGTCACTCGGCCATGATGTAGCTTTTTAATGGTGAAAGAATATTAGACATTTGCCCAGTATATGAGTTATTTTAATATATACAAAAATACAAATTTTCTTCCATCTAATATTAGTATACTTATATAGGTTATTTAGGTAAACATAATATCAAATGAAAAGAACTATAAATAGTGAATTTATTGTGTATCTTTAGGATTTGTGGCGGTTATTTCTGTGAGAGTTTTAATAATTCCATGTCATACATTACACAAAATAAGCCAACGTTAAGGGCTATATATTTTGAAAAGACCTTGGAGATAGGTCGTCTTTCCTTTTTACGTGCATAAACCCACCATTAATTTTGGTAGGGTCATAAGTTTTACTATATTGTAATGATAAACGTTATTATTAGTGTAATAAATAAGGTACTTCCATCTTTTGAATTAATATTAAAAACCCAAGTCAAATATAAAACACAAAAATGATATTCTAAGATGTAATGACGACAATGTATTTATGATTAAATTTTGCCCGAAAATTTGTCAACGCGGAATAAATAAAACTAATTATATGTCTATGTCTTATTTTAGGTACAGTAATATTCCTTCTAAACTAAATTGCGTGTCGTCTTTAGCTATTTTGTAACAAACATTTACCAATACATCAAAACTGCTTTTATAACTTTTTTATCAACACAACTAAGCGATTATTCACGCCAAAACCATCATCTTATAAGAATCATTTTACTTGTAAAATAAATTATAATTTACAAATTCACATACGTGTCAATAAGCTGTACACACGCAAATAAGTTTCAATGCTCGTTCGCTAAACAAGGGAAGTGTTCTAAATATAAATAAGTGCGCTTGCGATGTTCGATCGTACAGGAAGGCAGTTATGAGTTCAAGCAATGCGTAAAAGATAGAACGTCGAAGCGCTATTGTTCGCTTTCTTAAACTATAATTAACTAGGAACAAATATACTCGTAGTAGTGATATTTAGTCTAGTCTTTATAATCAAGAAGAACTAAATTGGCATTTTGATAAAATTGAGAAAAATAGCAACTAATAAAATATTGTCTATCGAAATAAACAGAGACATTAAAAAAGAACTGTTAATTTGAAAAATAATAACTTAATAGTAATGCGTAATAAGCATGTTCTTGGATTACATTAACAATTTAAAGTCACTGTCAAGCCAAGTCTTTCGTCATGTTTTAATATTATTTATAAAATAATAAAAAAAAATCTGATTCCTACCTCATTCATAAACTAAAGCACGTGTTGGCTAGAGCTTTGAATGAGCGAGGGAAAACATTAAACCTACATTTACAACGAGGCAAAGCTATTTCAAGCAACTTTACGTCAACAACAAGTTGAGTATAAAACTCGATGTATAACAATGTCGCGGTGAAAGTTTCATGAATTAGCTTCGAGAGTTATAATGCCTCGTTCAAGTGGCGTATTTTAAAAGGCATTACGTAAACTTTCATAATTATTTTCATTTCCTTCTCTAAATATTGCGTTACGGTCGGTGAATTACACACTTTTGGAACGTACAGGCTGTTTATGAATTTATAAGTTCTTTGCAGTTTTCGGTTTCTTAAAACACATATTTAGAAATCCCTGCTTTAGGTTGAAACAAGATTGGTAAACAGTTCGATAGCTGCAGCTTTTGTGTTACAATTAGGTTAAAGAAACCAAAGCTTCTATTTGAAGTGAACTTAAAAAACCAAACGTTTCTAGTCACTGTTATACACACGAGAAGAAAAATGAAACGTATGTTAAAAAACATCTTTTTATAAACGTAATGTTTTTTTTAAACTCATAGTCTCCACCTCTGTCTCTATACTAATATAATAAACACACACTTTTTTGCCTAAGATGTCAGCAATTACAACATATTTTTGAATAATTCTTTTTTTGATAAAAAGGGGGTAAATATTTTGGACAAAAACCCTAATGTGGGAAAGAGACCAAAGAGAGTTGGGTTGCTGCCAACATCAATTTGCAATTGAGAATGTCACAAATGTAAATAATAAAATAAAGTTTTTTTTATTACACGCGGATGAACCCGCACGGGAACAGCTAGTTTATGATAAAGGTTAACTCTATCCTAATTTTTATATGATTATCTATAATATATTTTTATTTTCTATTCAAAATGTACGTTTGTTCTTCCAGTATCAATTTTTCTTATGTTATTTTTCCAAAAATGAAATTTACAAAATATTTTTTTGTATGTTAACTGTTTCCAGCATCGTTTTGAATAGATAACATTTTAGAATAGACAATGAAACAGGCAGGTTAAATTGAACTGACACGTGATGCCACTTTGGGCTACAAGATTGCCACATGCATATTCTATTATATCGAGCAGATAATTGCCTTTAGTAGAGCAAGTGAATTTGTTATATGACTATTCAGTTACGGTAGATCTATTCTCTATTTCATATCTTTGTACAGAGAATCGGTTTTGTGTGAATTGCATTGTTGATTTAACATTTTTTTTTTTGGAAATTCACAATTCCTAGTTAAGCAATAAAACAGTTCGTATAAGTATAAAAAAGTGTTTTCATATAGTTAAGATTTATTAACGAAGGGTAGCTCGGTGAAATCGTCTGAAATATTGAACACGTCGGCAAAATTTATAGGGATAATATGTTGTAGGAAGCAAACTGTGCTTCAAAAATTTTTCTTTCAACAAAAAAGTATTTACTGTTAAGATATTAACGTATGGTATAAGCGCTTACTTTTTAATTTTTCACAATTTAATTTATTCTATTATTTTACTCTATCAGGGATATTAATTATAATTTTTACTCTGTGATGCATACTAAAATATTTCTCAACGTGTTGAAATAACGTCGTTATGGTAAAAACAATTTGCGCAACCAAAACTATTTCTTTTAGGTACAGTATTATAATCTAGAATTAAGATGAAAATTCATTTCCCCTTACAGTACATACATTTTAATAATAGTTTTATTATATTATGTAATATTAATAACAGCGTGCGACAAGTCATTAATTATCTAGAATTATCTATAACTATCCAACGATCGATGTAAATGACCGACACATTTATGTTATCTCACTCTGCAAATTCACTTTACCCTGGGCCATAAAAATGATACATGGTAGCACTTAACGCGTCTAACGCCTCGAGGTTTAGAAACGGAGGAACGGGATCTGTGAGGAATGCGTGTCCCATAAACATAATCGCGCTCATCAACGCCCAAAATCATCGTCCGTACATTATCGAGTGAGGTTTTTCCTCGATGTGATTTCGCCCTTGTAGGCGAAGTATTCGATTCTACAGTAACGATGGACAACATGATTGATATTTATTAGTGACTAGCTTTCGCCCGCGACTCCGTCCGCGTGGAATTAAAAAAGACAAAAGTGAGTAGCCTATGTGTTCTTCCAGACTATCCTCTACATCTATACCAAATTTCATCGTAATCCGTTCAGCCGTTTAGGCTACAAACTCTAACAAACATCCATCCATCCATCCATCCATCTATCCATCCATCTAAACTTTCGCATTTATAATATTAGTAAGATTAGTAAGAAGTAAGATTAGTAAGAAGTAAGAAGTAAGATAGTAAGATAAACATAATACTCGTAATATTATAATGAAGTTGGTACTCATGTAACATTTTACAAAGGAGGAGGTTCTCAGTTCTTTTGGTATATTTTAACAATTAATATGAATTTTATTTACCATCGTGGTATGTATTTTAGGTTAGGATGTAGAGCGTTTGTCTCTGTGTATGTAAGAGAGGTTAATTCAAATACAAGGTTAAAACATAGTAATTTATCTAAAAGCGCCCACTAGTTTACAATTCAACAAAGCAATGTTTCGCTAAGTTCTCTGTGAATTGCTAAAAATATGAAACACGAAGACATTCTAATTAAAAACAAACAGTAAAATATGAAACGCTGTCCTCTTTAATGCTTTGTTTAATATAACATGTTTATATTACGTGATAATACTTCTTACTATTTACTTATGTATATATATATATATATATATATATATATATATATAAATAAGTTATAGTTATAGTTATATATATAACTATTTTAACTAGCTGTCACTCGCGACTTCGTCTGCGTGAAATTGAAAAATATTAATAAATGTAACCTTTGTTGCTCACTGATAACGTAGTTTTTAATGGTGAAAGAATGATTGAAATCGGACCAGTCGTTTTTTAGTTATTTCAATATATACAAAAATCCAAAATACAAATCTTTCCTCTTTACAATATTAGTACAGATAAGGAATTAGTAGTTTAATGATTGCTATAGTCAGTGCTTCACTTAGTACCAATTTACACTGAGTGTAGCCGTAAGTTGTTTAATGTTTCAATACACCGTAATTTCCGAGAAAAAAAGTTCTAAAAGGTGATATTTTCAAAATAAATGCGAATGCTGGTTGAAGAAATATTATGTTAAATATTTATCAAATATATCAACGTCCTGTGTCCCGTTTTTTTATCCTTTTAACGTTCACTAAAAAAGAGAATACGAAATTCTAAAAAATGTGAAGAGTTGGGAGTAGTTGAAAATTCACGCGGCGAGTTCAAAGCTTAAAAGGAACTCAAATGGACTCTTCCATGTCAATGTTTATACTATAGTTAAGGTGAAATACTATTTAACTATAACAATGATTTTATATTTTAGCTGTGTAAAAAGTACAGGCGTGTCCATAAGAACTTGCGTTTGGTGTTCGTTGACCTTGAAAAGGCATACGATCGAGTCCCCCATAAGGTTCTGTGGTGGGCGATGAAAAAAAGACGAGTGCCTGGGAAGTACGTGCGACTCGTGAGTGCTATGTATGAAAGAGCGAACACTCATGTCAGGTCCGAAGCCGGCGTAACCGATAAGTTCAGTGTGGCTGTGGGGCTGCACCAGGGATCGGCTTTAAGCCCTTATCTGTTCCTCCTGGTTATCGACGCGTTAACCTCGGAGATCCAGGAGGAAGCACCCTGATGTGTGCTGTTCGCCGACGACATTGTTCTTGTTGGGGAAGATGCGCTTGAGGTCCAGAGTAGACTGGAGAGATGGCGGGATAAACTGGAGACAGCCGGACTAAAGATAAGCAGAGCGAAAACTGAGCTGCTCTTCTGCGACTTCGGGGGCTTATCCAGTTTTACCCCGATTGCCTTAGATGGCGTCCATCTTCCAGTTTGCTCCGACTTCCGGTACCTCGGCTCATTAATATAAAGCGACGGCGATATTGACCGTGACGCGACAAATAGAATAAAAGCGGGATGGATGAAATGGCGACAGGTCACAGGTGTAATATTAGACCCGCATATTCCCCTTAAAATGAAGGGGATGATGTATGGATCTGAATGTTGGGCAGTAAAAGGGACGGATGAAAGGAGAATACATGGCACAAATGCGAATGTTAAGATGGATGTGTGGAGTAACACGATTGGATAAGATACGAAATGAGTATATTAGAGGAAGTTTGAGAGTAGCACCAGTGGTTGAGAAAATAAGGAGTAAAAGGTTAGCGTGGTATGGGCATGTTATGAGAAGGGATGAATCGCATGTAACAAGAAGGATGTTAGTTATGAATGTGGAGGGGTACATCGGTAGAGGTAGACCTAGAAAGAGATGGACGGACGTGACTTGATCAAGAAGGGAGTGATGACTGAGATGACGGATGACAGAGTTATTTGGAGGACGAAAACCCGGTGCGCCGACGAGGATAAGGAGGAGGAGGAGATGAACAATGATATTATATTATTACGTCCAAATTTATCACGTTAAAATACGTTTAAGTTGTATAATGCATTTAAAAATCGATGGTTTTTATAAGCACTGTCCATTTTTAATTTGCAGTGTAGTAATGAGAAAAGCAATGTCACCTGTTATTGGATACCGTTGTTACAAATTAATAATAAATGTAGAACAGAACAGCTTTGTGTTTTATTGACATAGCGAATATAGATTCCAGCAACAAATATTGGTTGCCTAATTTAATAATAAACGATTGTCGACGTGAATTAATTCATATCGCGTTTTATCCACGTCTGTGCTTACATAACAAGATAAATTTCCTCTGGCACAAGTTTCAAATAACATCGACTTAATTAAAGTTAATCTGGAATGGCGTAGCTCACGACGACACCATTCCATTAACCGGCTACATCGAACTAGCTATAACTAGGACCACTTATTGAATTTATTCATTCCCTCAATTATTATAAGAATAACAGAGTTGTACTTCAATTGATTTAGAAATAACAACACTGTTGTTTTAATGAAGAACATTATTGTTTGAAACACTATTTGTTGGAAACGGTTTTACATGACTGTGGGTTTCCACTGACTAAGCACTTGTAAAAAAATGATTTTCTTTAAATTTAAAGACATATACGCTATGAATACTGAAAAAAATTCAGTATTCATTCATTCAACTTCATCCCGCTACTATCTGTCGTACAAAGAAATATCATCATTTTATTTGTTCCAATGTAAGGCTTTACGGAGCGATTTAGAAGCTCGTTTCTATCGTGTACAGAGAGGATAGGAATATTTTCTAACATCGCAACAAATGCCCCGGCACTGCATTATTTCCTCGTCATGTTTGTCAATTGTTTAGAAATATTGAGATGGGGACATTTGAGTTTATACTACCTTTCTTTAATTAACTACGTTAATTTCAGTTAATATTAAGATCAAAACGACCAAATAATTACATACAAAAGAGCCACGCACTGCTTCAACGAACTGTTTCAAGATGACGTTATAGTACTGCAAATTATTTAAACGGGTATTGTAATTCTTACCTATGGTGAAATCAAAGTTATTCTTACATATGCGACTTAAATTCTTATAGCACTAAAATGTAAGCCGCATATTTTTAGTATGTGATCTAATTTTCATACCACAAAAGTTGGAATATGAACTCCACTAATTGCTTGTACTCACGTAAAAGGAAAATAACCCATCGTAGTTAATTACATTTTCGCATGCTTTACTTTCACTGAAGGGTCAATTTGTACACACTGTTTGCTCGTTCCAATTTAAATTCTTCAGTACTCATTTTAATATAATAATTCTATCATTTCTCGCGTTTGAAAAATATAATTTTGACATGACTTCTAATATGATAACTTTTACAAATAATACGTAAGCGAATATTATTTATTCATTTGTTTTGACAAATATATTTTTAATAGTAGTAACAAGTTGTTGAACTAGTAAAATTTATGAACATGTTTGTTCTTTCTGCTTTTTTCAAGAAGAACGAGAAAGAAGGCGTATTGTCGTAATACTGGTGTCAGGATAAACGTAATCATGGTTTAAATGTAACGTACACGTTGCATTTGTTCATAACCCAATGACCAAAATATTATACTTAAAACTTTTTTTTCTATTATAAAGTTTTTTCTTAATTGTTCCAAATATACTTGTTGTTCCAAATATACAAATAAACTTTGAAACGCCTCTAAAAAACTGAAATATATTAAATTACAAAAGTTCAAGTATGGAAAGTTTTGTTATATTTACGCTTTTTATTAACAATCTCTCTAAAAGAAAAGAAATTATAATTAACCTTCAAGCGGAAAAAAAATTAAATCAGATTCTCAAAGGCTTTTTTAGACAAAAGGGCTGTCTAATAACAAACAAACTTTACTACTTAAAGAGTTTCAATCAAAAATTGTTGATTACCTGATTTAAAACTTATTTATTAATTTCTCTAGACTTTAAATATTAAGTACATACGAGTAATAGTATTTTAAACTAGTTTCCGCCAGCAACTCCGTCCGCGTGGAATTAAAAAAACCAAAAGTGAGTAGCCTATGTGTTTTTCCAGACCATCCTCTACATCTATACCAAATTTCATTGAAATCCATTTAGCCGTTTAGGCTACAAACTCTAACAAACATCCATCCATCCATCCATTCATCTATCATAAACTTTCGCATTTATAATATTAGTAAGATATTTTAAAATAAATATGTATAATGTTTAACCATTACAGATTTCTTTGTAAATTAATGTGACAAAAGTAGCCCATGATTATATGTATTTTATTTATGTACAATACATTATGTATTTAATATAATTTCACACATTAACTTTGTTATTACACATCTACACTACACTCTGTATAACATTGTTACAGCGCACCCGCAGCAACAATGATATGGTTTTTGCGGGGCTTTATTTGTGTATACATTTATATTGTGTGTTTAAATAAAATTTCAAAACATAAATCTTACTATCTCACTAATATTATAAATGCGATAGATTAGATAGATGGATGAATGTTTGTTAGAGTTTTTAACCTAAACTGCGGAACGGATCTCGACGAAATTTGGCAGACATAGAGGATAGTATGGAAGCACACATAGGCTATTTCCTTTTTTTAACACCACGCAGACGAAGTAGCGGGCGAATGCTAGTAATAAATAAATAGTTAAATAAACAATATGTAAAAACATTATAACTTTAAAAGTGAATATGCAAAAATGAAGTCTTACTAGATGAAATTAATCTCGACTAGTAATGATTTCAAAGCGAACCTGCGCCCTAATGAGAATTCTAATTGGAACACTCGTTCCAATATTCAGTTTCGAAGTTTTATTTTAAATTAGATTGTTTTATTAGCAAATTGATATTCCTGGATAATGAATTGGCAACTGTTCATTGCAGGAGCTGAATGACAAGCAAACAATGTATATGTATAGTTAAACTAGCTTTTGCCCGCGTCTCCGTTTGCGGGAAATTAAAAAAGTCAGTAGCCTATGTGTTCTTCCAGACTATGCTCTACATCTATGCCATATTTCATCTAGATCCATTTAGCCGTTTAGGCTAGAAACTTTAACAAACATCCATCCATCCGTCCATCTAAATTTTCGCATTTATAATTTTAGTATGATTATGAATCGAGTGTACATACGCAGTTATTGCGACTAGATTGTCGTCGTCTTCTTTTTAATAAAGGTAACAGATAAACTTTGTAATACAGGATGACTAATGTTCATAACCTTTTACTAAAAAGCGTTTGATCTGCATCTTATTAAAGTGAATAGCGTATTAGCTTTGTGAATACTTACTCACAATCATATTTAAGACGATGTACCTAAACAAATTCGGAATAAGTTCTAAATACTATGACATATTTAGATCGCGCGCACACCTTTGATTAAACTATCGCACAACTGTTTAGTCTCGCTTTGATTCCTAAGAGCTTATATGGTGCGCACACTACTCGTTTTTTAGTTGTGCAACTAAACAGTTAAGCAATAGTTAAGTCAAAGGTTGCCTATTCACGTTAATAATATACCTCAAACTTAAATGAAATCTTTTACTCAGGTAATATTTTTGTTAAAAAACTCCTGGTCAAATATAAAATACAAAACATCTAGAGACGGCGACAGGTGTGCATTCGTGAATAAAGAAAAACCACTTTCTTTCTTTGCCCCGACCGTTGCTATAAAGAAATTGCAAGTTTTGCAGACACGAATTTTAAGCAAAATACTTAGATTATTTTTATGCAAAGTTTAATGAATACAATACAGCCTACATCAAAGAGATAAAATAAATTAACAAGTTGATTTTTTATTATTTTCTTGATAAGTTTATATAAATCTTTGCTTTTTTAGTTTAATTGCAGTTTTAAGGCTAATCTACTTATTATCTAATTATTACAGCAATTAAGTTCATGAATATTTTATGAATAACTCAAGATATTTCAAATCTCTGTTCAAAAAGATAAATAAATAAAAACAATAATCGTTTTTACTCGCACCATCTTCACTTCGTTAGTACTGTGGTTATAAAAGCTTTTTTTATTGTTACTAGTGATAATTGCTGCCATAAAAAGCTCTTTGAAATATTAAGTAGAAAATTTAAACGCAAGTAGTTAGTTACCGACGGGCACATAGTTATAGAATAAATTTTCTTTTCCACGAAGACATTTTTACAAGAAATTTTGAATAGAGCGTACATAATGAAACCTTACCTGCGTTATAACAAGAAGCCTCTTAGGCAATGTCGTTACGTCACTTTTATGCCGACACAGGACGTTTAAAAAGGTGCCATAACTTTATCATAGTTACGCAAGTTCTTTACCAACGAGATGTTTTTATTTAAAACACCCGGTTGGTGTGTACACAATAATTTAATTTTTTTTTTTCTCTTTTATATTTAATCTTATACCTATGTCCACCTGGAACAAACAGATAAATAGTTTAAAATATCAATGTAATGTAATAAAATGTCGAATCAATTTATGTAATCCATTAAACTGTGATTTATGTATAAAGGCTTATTATTATTAATATACTAAGTTCGCCCGCGACTCAGACCGCGTTCAGTTAAAAAAAATATTTTAGTAAGTAGCTTATGTGTCCTTCCAGACTATGCTCTACATCTATACCAAATTCATCTAGATCCGTTGAACAGTTTGGGCTACAAACTTTAACAAACATCCATCCATCCAAACTTTCGCATTTATAATTTTAGTAAGATTTGTTCTTCACAAAGGTATCCCTTTGCCAGGTACCAGATGCAAAGATAGCGTTTCCCTTAGCTACTACTCTGAGTGTGATATCCAATGTAGATATACTAAGCGAATCCCTTTTGTTCCATTTACTTAAACTTTTAACATTTACTTCAGTAAATGCGGCTTACTAATAAAATCAAGTGAATTGTTTAAGTAATGTTAGTTGGAGCTTACTTTAATATTTGCGTACATATGTTTGGTACGTGTTTTAATATTATTTGTACCCTTTCGACAAACTTTTAGTGACGTGTGCTTTCAAACTTGCGTATATCCCGCAGACCCTTTCGTGAGTAAAATTCTAATACTTCAAAATCGTTTAAAGCTTTTGAGCTGGCCCGTTCATTTCGTTTCACAAATAGACCATTAGGTCCAATCCCTTTGCTATTTTAAATGGACGAAGCGTTAATTTACAAGCTTAAAATTTAAATCTATGACCAACTTCCTTAATGGCCGCCTCAGGGTTAAATGTGTTAACTGTATTATTATGAAGCGACCTCGTTTAATGTACTCTTATATAATTTTTATACAATGAAAATTTAAATCAAGATGACTTTTCTTTTTCAATTTGAATTCCTAAAGCAAACAATTATCTACGCTAACAACTGTGTTCAAAGAAATGGATAATGAGAATTAATCGGATGTTATCTATCATTACATGAGTTTAGGTGATGTTAAGTGGAAACCGTCTCTGCTAACGCGGCCAGTGCTGACCGTCAGTAAAGTTTCCGTTTAGGCCTATTACATTTTTTAAATCTGTATAAAATTATTACTGATTTTTTTTTGCTTATATGCTTTTGTTTTTTTTTTATTTCATTAATTTCTTTCTATGGTAATAGTTGTTTTTATTTCAAAGTTCCTAAATTTTTTTGAAAGTTTAGAATGAAATGAAAAAAATTGAAAGTCTATATGTCAACCATCACTGACCGACACGGCCCGGACAGGAAACTGTGATTTTTTTCTCGGCAAAGAACGTGTTAACAAATAAAATATTAACATAAACAGTTTTGAAAGCATTTTTGTATTATTTTAACTAAATAGACTTATCCAGTTAATTTTATCTAATTAATCCATCATATCTATTAAGTTATTTAAGTTTATTAACATGTACACCCAAACGAAGGGGAAAATTTTCTACCCAACTCAGTAATTATGTTTCCGCATCCTTTGTTTAACTCAAAAAGGGTTACCTGCCTTACCATTTAAATAGCTGAAAGTTGTTACGGATTATACGGACCTACGGCTTTAGGATTAAATGTATGATAATTAATATGTTTAGTTTGAACTAAATGTTATTTTTTAATCAGTACTAACACCTATCATCGTAAATTTCCTGATCTTACGATGCAATCTATACTGTATCTATACTATTATATAATATAATAAAGCGTAAACACACACTACTTCGTGGCGTACGATGTCAGCAATCACAGATAATTTTTGAATTATTAATTCTTTAATAAAAATCCCTATACTTACGACACGCTTTGGGCTATATATTTTCACGCTATCAAACTTAGGAGGTAAATAAATTAGAAAAAAACCTTCACGTGGGAAAGGGACCTTAAACTACAAGTTGCCAACATTAAGAAAGCAAGGTTATTATGGCAACTGTAATTTTGACATTTGCAATTGAGAATTTGTCAAATGTAAACCATAAAATATTTCTTTTTTATAATTGCATGCGGATGAAGCCGCACGGGAACAGCTAGTTTTTAATAATTTTAATACCCAATTCGTCATTAAAGCTAATGAAAGAAATTGTTAAATTGGTTTGTTAGGAGCACAAAAGGTTATTATTAAACGGGCCAAGCAACATTTCGACTTAAATATAACACTACGCAGGAAACTACAGTTGAATAACCCCAAACTAGTACAGCCGTATTAGTTTTCTATAACTGAATAAGTTGGTCCAACCTTATGTACAAAGTTAGAAATAGAAACACGGAACTTTATGAAAACATTTTTATATGTTGCTGAGCAACGCAGAGGGTTTTGTCTTTAGATACCTTATCCTAGTTTTACACGAGGGCACATTAAGACAAAACAGTACAGTACTGGTATTATTTAAGCGCAATGACAGAGAGAACGGTGCTGATATGATGGTGCTGTTTCACTGCAATACCTTTGTGTGAAATTAGCAGTACAAAAAATGTAATTGTATTGATGTATATTTGCGTTTTAGAATTGATAAATATGAAAAGATTTTTAAGATCTATTGTAGTCTATAGTCTATAGCCTACAGACTATTCTAATGTTAGGTTAATTATGTCTTTTGAGATAACTTAACGTAGATGTTATGACTATAAATTGCACAATCACTAATTCCAACTAAAAATTTAGTTTAATAAGAACATTAAATAGCAATTTGTTTTACATGAGTATTGCGTAACAATAATTCTTAAGCGAATGTTACCTTAATGCTTTATATAACAATGTGAATTTATTATCTAGACGTTAAATTTATTACTTACCAAAACCTCCTGTGTACGTTAGAGGATATTTAATAGCATTGACCTTTATTTCAGGTTTGTTTATCTTTTTATTTACCATTCATGACACAAGACGAGACTCAGATAATTCAGCGTGTAATTTTCTGTGATTTTGTCACAATACACGCAATTCAAAAATTAAAGAATGATGAACTATACTCAGCAGTACCAGTTAGATAGATGGATGTTTGTTAGAGTTTGTAGCTTGAACGGCTGAACTGATCTCGATGAAATTTGGCACAGATGTAGGGGATAGTCTGGAAAAATACATAGATTACTTACTTTTGTTTGTTATAATTTCACACGGGCGGATTCGCGGGCGAAAGCTACTATTTTATAAGGAGAATAGGTAGTGTCTATGATTCTATATGTTGTATAAATTAAGTACATTTTAAACTAGAACTTTAACATGATATGCTTCGATGTTTATGTAAATACAATAAATAATGTGGGATATTTATCCGGCACGTATAATAATAAATAACTGAATAATAAATCCGGAGTAACTGCGTGGCATCCCCGGTTAGTCAAAACCCTATGAAACATATGTATCTTCCCGTAAGAGACAAACTGCGGCTGCTTCTGAATTATTCATAAGGTATTTGGACCTAAATCTCAAAGTATTCCAGGAAGAATTTTAAAAATATAAAAAAATACCTTATTGAAAAGGAAAGCTTTTGAGTGGAAGTTTTTAAAAGTGTTTTTCGTTTTAATGTACCTAAAATACATTATATAATTGTGTTGTAATAATGTAAGTGAAAGAGAAAAAGTACGATGTTACCTTGAGTACCTAATGCTAATTGAACATTAAAATTTTGTAAGTTTCATATGAAATTAATTTAATATCTATCGAATAATCCATTTTATAACTATTTTTGAAAAAGAGCATATAGATTACTAAATGTTTTTTTCTGTAGATAATATACAATGTGTTTCAAAATATAACAAGAACAGTTATGCATTTAAAAAGCTAATCATATAATAGAATTAATTATAAAATCCAGCGTATGTTCTATTGTAAATTAATTTTATGCTTATAGAAAATAGGTCATAAAAGCACAGTTTTGCTTAGTATTCTGATCCCATTACGTTTCATTTGTATTACGTTTAAAGCAAAAACAGACTTGGTTGGACGTGATTGTACAAATGTAAGCCCATTAATTCAGAATTGTGACTCAGAAATTTATCCCGTGGTGTATCATTCTAATGCTAAAGTCGTGACAACGCATACGTTATAATTTGTTATTTAAATGTAACGTAAATCAAAAAAATATATTAGACAACCTAAGCTACATATAACTCAAATTTTTTTATCGTTTTAACTTTTTATTGTGCCAGTGTTAGATAATTTTTTTAGAATTCACTGTCATACTTTACGTCTTTTATTCATGTTTGTTAACCTTACTATTTAGAAGATAAAATGTCAAAAAACAGACTAACCACAGAGTAATAACACTGACAGAGTGATCGTGCCTCCGATAAAGCGATTGTCCTCACGTCTACGGTCTACGGAACGAATGACAAAATACCTCTACGTGCCTGGCTAACACTCGATTAAATTGACGTAGCGACGTAGCGACGAACTTCATCTAAAACTTAGTCTCATATTCATAATGAAATAAAAAAAAGAAAAAATATAAGATTGCACAAAAAACAAAAGAAAACCATATTAAGATTACACAAAAAATAAAAGAAAAAGGTTTTAAGATTGCAAAAAAAAACAAAAGAAAAGCATATTAAGATTGCACAAAAAACAAAAGAAAAAGGTATTAAGATTGAACGAAAATGAATACTATTTTATTGACTTAATTGTGTTTGGCGCAGTTAATTAGAAAATTATTGAAAGTAATAAAAGAGTACAATGGTTTTAAAGTTGTTAGATTCTGTCACGAAACCGACATACGTTCGAAGAAGCGGCATCAAAGTTATTAGAGTTAATTTGAGTATTAATGAGAAAAGTTAGCTCATTTACCATAACTGCTATTTACATCGCCGTTTATGTTCAACGACAAAATAATCATCTATATCTACTAATATTACAAAGTGGAAAGATTTGTATTTTTGTATGTATCGAAATAACTCAAAAACTATTGGGCTGATTTCAAAAATTCTTTCACCATTGGAAATATAATTTATCTGTGAGTAACATAGGCTATGTCTTTCATTATTTTTTAATTTTAGGGGGACGAAGTCGCGAGCAACAGCTAGTTGATCATAAAGGACAATTTCTTCTTTTTGCTGATAGATTTGATGGGTATGTAAGTATATTTGTATTTTCAATTTTATGCACGTCACGTGACTGTATCCTAAACGGATAAAATATTTTTTGTAAGTATGGTGTTATTGGAAACGTAATTTTCATCTAACCGCACTATGACTGGCTAATTGATTTTTAATTAAGAATTTACTTATGAGAGTAATTCCTTATTGACATCATGATGTGATTATGTGTTTTGTGTTCATTGCGATGATTGGGATTATGTGATACGTTGTTAAGTAAATCATTTTTGTTCTAATGATATAGCCTTGATTGATTGTGTTCGTACATTTCCGAAGATTTGACACTCAACATCATTGAATAATAGGTAGTAAAATTATGATCGCACTTGTTATATCTATCTATGCTAATATAATAAAGCGCAAACACACACTTCCTTGTCGCGTAAGATGTCAGCAATTACAGCATATTTTTGAATAATTATTTTTTAATAAAAACCTCTACAATTACGTCACGCTCTAGGCTATATATTTTCACATTATCAAACTTAGGGGGTAAATAAATTGGATAAAATCCCTAATGTGGGAAAGAGACCATAAGTTGCTGTAAACATCAATTTGTAATTGAGAATGTCACAAATGTAAACAATAAATTTTTTATAATTTAACGCGGATGAAGCCGTACGGGAAAAGCTCTTTTAATATAATACGTATTAAAATAATAATGTTACAGCACCTTTCTAAATTGTTTCATGACTATAGAACGTTAATCATTATCTACGTACGTTACTTTATAGCGTAATATTACAAGCTCCCAAAGCTGATTTACGTCAATGGTAACTTAATGAGACTAAAGAAAATGTCTATCAATAACAAATGAGTTTGTTGCGTGACTGTAAATAATCATATTTTGTTTTACAACGTAATATAACGTATTTTTTATGTAACACGTTATATCGCGTTATGTTTCAACTATAAAAATAAGTGTTCTTTGTCAAATTAATTAAAGTTCCTTGAACTATTATAGACTTCACTACTTAAAATTACGCAGATTGAAAATCATGATGTTATAATACAATAACAATAAAACATTGGTAGAGCTCGCTTTAACATCTTAGCACGAATGGGTTGGCTCGCCCGGTGCAATACCACGACCACACAGAAGACAGGCGTGAAGTGGGAGCAATTCCGCGTTTCGTCTGATGAGTGTGGTGCCGGAGGCCCAACTTTAGTCCCTTTCCCGTTCCACCCTTTCCTTATAAGGAAAGGACTGGATGGGAAAGTGGATCTGACGGTGGAGGAGTCGCATAAGAAGGGGATCATCCTCTTTATGTGGGTCTCCTCCTCCGTCGATTTAGGGTAGGCAACGCATCTGCATTTGCGGATGTCTATGGGCAGCGGTCGCTTCGCCATTTCGGCGAATTCAGGTGGCCGCGTGCTCGTTTGCCACCTTATTGTATAAAAAAACAACGATGGCGTAATCCAAGGTCTTATTTCTCTAATAAATCCTCAATTACTTCTAATTAACTTCGGTAAGATATTTTAATTTATCAGGAACAAAAAGTGGCGACGCATAAAGTTATCACTGTTTGTTCTAATGACAAAATGTGTTAATTCACGCTTCCATGATTTGTTTCTTCAACGATTTAAAACAAATATACGTTCGACTAATTTGCACTTCTCTCTGAGTTAAATTCATTAGATTGAGTCAATCAGTAAGTTGCTTCAGTATTTGTATCAGATTAAACTGAATGTCTCAAATGACTTAGTCCAGTGTTAACTGAGCCCGCATTTGCTTACGATCAACGTAACATTCTGTTTACACAAAATTATATCTGTATTATATTATGGGGCGATAACTTTGTCAACATATCCCAGGTATTGACTATGCAATAGCTATGTAGGTAATGTACTCTGAAAGCGACAACATTTATACTAGAAGAGATTACCAAAGGTATGCCTAAAACCTAGAAACATAATTTTAAAAAGGGAATTTATATTACAATCTACTCCTAACCATATAATCTTCTTCCTGTCGTCAATATTTTTTTTAAATCGCTCTCTTTGTTGAGAGATTTATGTCGCTTACGCGCTAACTCTTAAAGAACGTAACAAGTCTAATCAAAATGTAAAAAAGTTTTAAAATAATAATGAAACTGGTTAGACACTCTACCGCTGCAAAAATCTGTTTTCAACTCAAATCTTTTTAAAATTAGATAAAAATATAAAAGTAAAACCTTTATTGCCACTTAAAATAGCAAATACTTTAATTTTTATGACCACAATTTGTAAAAGAGGGCAAGTATACTGACCTATATGCTGTCTGGGGTCGCGGCAACGAGCTAAATTTACAAGAAGCCTGAAGTGTTGGCCTATCTCCATCTCTTTGCCTTTGCATTGGTACACGGCATTTTATCAAAAAACCCAAAAAATGAGATAGTAAAATCAGGTAAAGGCTAATTATTTTATAGTAAGATACGGAAGACGGCCATCTGAAATCACTAAAATAGAGAAGTCAACGCTACCAGCTTTCGCTACCGCTACAGAGATCTGTTTAGGTTAAAATGTAGATGAGTAGCCAGTCAACCTTTAATGGACATAGAACGGGATGTGCAAAAAGAATTTCTCCTTCCTTTATGTCCTCTCTCTAGCCAAGTCACCTTTGTTCATTTACCGTTGACTAAATTTGTTTCGAAGTTGTAGAAAGTCCTATAAAACTTGCCGAGTTATTTACTAGATTTTCTCACCAATGGTACTTAAAAACGGTATTGCAAATTATGTTAAACAAATTCTAAATTTTTAAAAATGTTTAAAAATAGAAGGAAAAGACCCACAATTCTCTAATCCAGAGATTTTGGAACGAATGAAAATGAAATGAAACTTGGCAACTAAATCAACATTTCTTCAGCTCTATTGAGATTAGGATAACATATTATGGTTAACCATCGCTCTCTGTGAGCTTGAAATAACGAACATAAAAAACATAAAAAACTGGCTTTTATCTCTTAATTTTAGATTTACAACAGAGTAGATCAGAAATCAGAAAGAAGTTCCAAATATGTCTTAGTCGTAAAAGAGATAGTCGGAGAACATAGTCTCTGAAAAAATTACTACAACAAACATACAACTCAATTAAGGTTTAACAAAAATCACATGTATTTTTGACCGACTTCCCAAAAGAAGGAGGTATTCAAGTCGTCTGTATGTTTTTTTTTTTATTTTTTTTT
>LD700005.1:234804-287142 GCA_003118335.3 Papilio memnon
AGAATGTTTTGTTTTTAATGTATTTTGTTTGGAAGTCGGTTTTGTTTTTTTGTTAAAATGTTTATTTTAGTATATTATATTATGTTTGTAACGATAAAATTTATGAAATTATGTTTAATCGCGTAATAGCTTGTTTTGGATATGTAATTTCGGTATGCTTTGTTTGTGATATTCGTCAACGAATTTGTAATGTCGTCCTATGTTAATAAGCGCCTTTCTCGTGACCTACATTTGTATAACTTTAAAAGTGTATGCCAAATGTTCAGATGTAGTTTCCTACATACATGTGTTGATAGCATAAACTTTTCAAATTGAATTCTCATAGACGACGTTACTTTTTATTCAAAATTTTTCTAACATTAAAAATGTTGGACAATTTTTTTTTTAATACTAACATTTCAACTTGATGTAGTAGTAATTCGTTTTCTTAGGTGTTGATCACTTGAAATAAATTTATTTATTAATTGACAAGGAATTTGTTCTAATTTTGGTAATAATACTTAGTTCCCTACAAAGTTTTGTATTTTAATAGCTACGTTAGCGGTAAATTTTACTGAAACTACAAGTACGTTTATTTTATGAAGTAGCATGAAATTTTGCCGAAAAATAAACGGTTATGCATGTTAGATAAGCTCTTATGCGGTGGCTTCACACAAAGCTCGAGTGGCAAAATCCGATTCGTCATAAAAGTATAATAATAGTGGGTCGTGGTCGGGGGTGCCGCAACAACGCGGTGACCTACACAGCGCGCGCCGCCGCGGCAGTCTTCACTCGAGCTTTCTAATGACCTCCAGCGTTCCGTGTTGCGTTCCACAATAAATTTGTTCACATACAACTTGCATAAAGTATCAGAAAAGTTCAGTTAAATACTTTTACTTCAAACACGGGCACGTAACCGAGTTACAGATATGCGCATGTGAATCTACGCAATCGGTGCCCGGTTGCTATGCGAAAATGAACTTTAAGTTCTACGATATAACTATGTTTTGTAATTAATTATGTACAAGCATGTGCTACGTAATAACATATTCAGGTGAGTAACAGTTTGCTTTTGTTCTGTTTTTTAAACATCAAGGTCGTCATTCTTTGTACTCGTTCACACTATATCAGCAGAATGTTAAAACGATCCTTTTTTAAAATTTTCATAATAAGCTAACCTTTGTTTACAATTTTGGAATTTCATTAATTCCTTTGTGACTTAAATTATAAATATACTTTTTACCTTTAACAAATTAAGCATTATTTTTCAAAAATATTCATAAATAATAAATTTAAATTATTTTGATGCAGTTCGTTGATTTGTTTCAGATTCATATGCAAGTTTATTATCAAGATTTAAAATGCCACGAATTATGTAACTATGATAAATATTTTGTTTCCGGGAAACAGGCAAAATGGGCGCGATATACGGCAAGTTATATCAATACTACTGGTATTCTATCTTATTCTCCGAGCTGAAGATACCTTGGCTTGTTCAGACTTAATGACAAACGATAAATGCTCATGCTACACATTCGAAGATGGTACGTATTAATTATCTTTTAGTAATTTAGAAACTTTTTTCTTTACGTTTAATTTTTTCAGCTGTTTTTCTCGACTGCCAAGATTCTAATACAAAGCAAATAAAAAATGCGCTGAAGAAAGTTTCCGCTGTACATTCCTTATCCATAAATGATCTTGATGACACTGAAGAAATTTTGGGACCACATTTTGTGCCGTTAGGTGTATGTATAAAACATATACATATGTCAAGAACTGGCATAAGAGACATAGATGATGAAACATTTATGCCACTAAGACAGTGCCTTGAAACGTTAAGTATTGTGTCAAGTAAAATTAAATTTATACCACAGAAGGCATTTTCTGGATTGCTCAAATTGATTTCAATCGAACTCACTTCAAATCACATTGAGGATATCCCAAGTTATAGTTTCTACGGTCTTCCATTAATGAAAATAAACATAAAGCAGAATATGATTCGACATGTCTCTGATTCTGCGTTTTCTAGTTTAGAATTAACCCTGTCTGAGATTGATTTAAGTGAAAACAATCTTACAACTTTCCCTATTTCATCTATTGCCAAATTAAAACACCTTCGGTCTTTAAGGTTATCTTGGAACGAAATGTCATCTTTCCCAACCGTCGATGACTTCGATTTACCGTCTCTTGAATTTTTAGATTTAAGTTCTAACAATTTTGAATTCGTTTCAGAAGACTGCCTTAAATTTTGTCCGTCCCTATTAATATTATCATTTCATTTTAATTTCATAAGTAATATACATTATCGTGCATTTCAATCTTTAGTTCATCTCAAATCTTTAGATTTGAGTCACAATAGAATCAAAGTATTAAATACTAATTTATTTTTAAATAATAAGAAATTGGAATTTATTGATTTGAGCCATAATCATCTGCACCACATACACGGCCTGTTTTGTAACATGCCAATATTAGCCGAAGTATTTTTAGGTAACAACAATATTTTGGAAGTGCCAATTGATTCCTTTTTTAACTCGACTAAAATTAATACGATACATTTAAATAAAAATTGTATACATACGATTCATAGCAAAAGCTTTAGTGATTTAGAAGAATTAGCAACGTTACGTTTAGACTTTAACTACGTAACTCAAGTGCCACACGATACCTTTATTAATAACAGTAATATAACAATGTTAAGATTAGACAATAATAATATTGTAGATTTAAAAAATGATACACTATGTAATCAAGCATTCTTAAGCGAAATTCGTTTAAATAATAATAATTTAAAATTCATATCAAAATATCATTTTAATAATTCAACTAAAGCTGAAGAGATTTATTTGAATAACAATAAAATCACCAGCATTGATTCTGAAACATTTTCAAAAATGTCACACTTGAAACATCTAAGTTTACATGACAATTACTTAGTTGAGGTTAATGACATATTACCGAAGCCAAGTTCTTCATTGTTAACATTTCACATCGACTCTAACTTATTGTCCTCATTAAAAAGTTTAACATTTCGTTATCAACAGAGGCTTTATCATCTCAGTTTAACGAATAATCACATCAAATTTTTATCAAAAAGCATATTTGCCAATTTAACCTATTTGACTAGAATTGAGCTTTACAATAATGAGATATCTATAATTAATGATTTTACATTTCAACAACTCCGTTCTACGAGAAATTTAGATTTACACAACAATTTACTGCGCAACGTCACAAATTACACATTTGTAGGTCTGTTTGAATTAGAGGATTTGAATTTATCACACAACAAAATAACTTTCATCTATACCATGGCATTCGATACTTTAAAGAAAATAAGAACTTTAAATTTATCATTTAATCCACTTAAAATACTTTATAAAAATCTGTTCCAACAAGGATTGCCATTGAGTTCATTGTATTTAGATAATTGTGAGATACAACAGATAGAAAATGGCACTTTCGAAGGAATGAACAATCTTAAATATCTCTCTCTTAAAAGTAATTCATTAAACTCCAGCGAATTGATTTTTATTGACATTCCCGGATTAAAATTTTTGTCACTTTCGTATAATATATTCGACAATTTACCAGTTGAATCGTTCTCACAACTCCCACTTTTAGAAGTTTTATTTTTAGAACATTGCAATATTGAACATATTTTTGAGGGCACTTTTTCTTCCAACAAGCATCTCGTGCGTTTAAATGTAGCACAAAACATTATCAGCAGAATACCTCCTACATTGTTTGAATCTTACAATTCTGTATCAGAGGTAAATATTAGCAATAACTTTTTAGATTATGTTCCTTACAATACTTTAGATAATCTAACGCAAATAGAAATTTTAGACATCGCAGACAACTTGTTACAAAAAATAGAATTTAATGGCTTAGAAAAGTTGAAAAAATTAAAGCATTTAATTTTAAGAAAAAATGAAATTCAATCGATTACTATGAAGAAGAACGTCATTTTCAAAGAACTATTAGAAATGGATGTTAGTTTTAACAAACTAACGGCAGTACCATCTATGCTATTTGAAAATTTTCCTAAAATTCAGAACATTAATATTTCGTACAATGATATTGTGCGATTTGATTTTCTATTATCACACAAGATCAATGGAGTTTCATTAATAAGTATGGATTTAAGTAAAAATCCCGCAGTATCATGGCCTTTAGTAAACAGTAGAGATAATAACAATACACTTTTGTCCAACTTGTATGAATTACACATTTGTTATACAAACTTATCTAATTTAGATGACGTCACATTTGATTCATTTCTTAGTTTGCAACACCTATATCTAAAGTTTAATAAAATAAGGCGTCTCTCTATAAGTCCCTTTTCAAAATTAAGTTTCCTAGAAAATTTAGATCTCAGCTATAACAAAATAACGCATGTAAAAACTAGCAACTTTCGTGGACTTGTTAAACTAAATGCTTTATGTTTATCCAATAATTATATAGAATCAATAGAAACTTTTACTGAAGACCTTAGCAATTTAAAACTTTTGGATCTTTCTCATAATAGATTACAAAACATACTTAATCAAGATTTAGTTAATTTAAAGGAACTAACCGTACTGTACTTAGGTTTTAATAATATAAAGTATATATCAGTAACAGCGTTTAACAATTTAAACAAAATTATACATATAGATCTAGAGCACAATAAACTTCAAACAATACCAATTGATCTATTTACAATAATTGAAAGTCACATTCAAGAAATATCTATAAAAGGTAAGTATCATATTCTTCATAATAAACATTCTAAATTAAATTTAAACTACACCAAAATGTCATGCTCTTTCGTTTTAGATAATGTAATAATGTGTAGCTGCCAAAGAAATAACACATGGACATGGATACAAGATCATCCGAAAATAATAAACTCGAATGCGGTGACATGCCTTAACGACGAATATCCTAAGGAGAAATGTGATTTTCCGACCATTACACAATTGTCTATTGACAAACATAAAGATAATTCCATTTCTGTGTCGTGGTTTATTCGAAACCGTACTGCTGTTAAATCTCTACAAATTATGTACTACGATGATGACGTCACTACGGATGTAAGTATAATGTTTTAAGATTACTCTGTCCTAATATCTGCGCGTGCGACGCGAAGAAGCGAGTCATACGTTTTTCTATTCAATGTTCCTCCTAATGAGACCTTGTCATGGCTTATCAATTCAATGTGTCATATTAAACTGTTTATATTGCTTGCAGGTGACTTACAGATATTTGGACAAATCTGAAACATCTACACTTATCTCTGATTTGGTTCCGAGTAAAAACTACATTGTATGCGTACTAACATTGGATTTGAATCCATTTTCTAAAATCCTCGATGAAGAAATATCCGAAGTTAATGTTTCATTAAGTGATTTTAAATTTGCATCTAACATCAGTCGAAGCTACGCCGCTACATTAATTTCACAGTCTCCTTCTAGCGAATGTGTTACATTCGACACATTTACAAAGCATTCTATAAAAATGAAACCAACTAAAACCTTCCATTTATCATCAATACTTAATCGAAGAATGGGTCTGATTGTAGGCTGTGCGTTAGGATTTGTAGTATTTTTTATTATGGTATCAGTTTTGTTGTACACAAAAATCAAAGAAAGGAAACGAATTGCTAAATCTGACCCAGCCTGGTCGGAAATGAACGATTATCATTCAATACAGAGTAAAGAGGATGTTTTGCAATCAACTACTGCTTCCACTGATAATATATTATTAGGCATGGCAAAAAATCGGAAAATGTCTATAGAACAATTAAAATAGAATCGTAGACACACAGATAGTTCTTGTTAAGTAGGTTTTAAAGTTGGAGTTGTGTTTTAAGTTTCACTTAAACTGTTAAATAGTGTTGTAGTTAGCTTAAAGCTGTAAATAAGTTAATTTAGATGGTGCAATGTATAGTGATTGTCAAAAATTATATTACAGGTATTGATATTTACAAAATTTAGTTTAGTTAGATGCAGTAGACAACTACAACACAATACTAAATAAATTGTTGGAACAGTTATTTTGCGAGTTTTATTTTTTTTATTACAATTTATCAATGCAAATTTCATTTTAGATAAACGATGAAATCGTAGTAGACATTAAATCTTACTGAAATAATTTGAATTTGACTCGTGCATTTCAGTGAGACGAAATACATAATAGTGTAAACTGAACACAAACATGTTGCACAGAATTCTGAGTTAATAGACAAATCAGTTTGTGACGCATACAGAATTTGAATATTCATTCGTATATTTTAGCGCCTGTTAAGTTCCATGCATTAGTTTTATTTAACATATTCAACGTTTGTAGAAGCGATTTTGTTACTTAACAAAAAATATAAAATCATTATATTACATGCAACTCGTTTTTGAAATTAATAATATAGTTCGAAAAAAAGATTCCGCAATAGACATGTTAAAACAAACTTTTTAATGTGAGGTCTAAAATAAATCACTATATTTATAGCAGTTTATAAAAAAGCAACAACTTGTAAAGTAAAATTAAAAACACTTTACACTTTTCTATATCGACTGCGACACAATCTTCTAATATTAATCTTCGCCGATAAAATTTTTTCGTGCATTTCTTATTGTTTCACGAAGATTACAAAATAATTGCACGCTCATGATACTTTTTTTTGACCCAGCCTGAACTTTAACAATGGGCTTGCGGAAAGATTAATCGTCCAAAGAAGCTTTCAGATGAGAGAAACATTTTTCATTTTTTATCATGTTTTTCATATTTTATTATTTTGGGAAATGGATCTGCTTTTGTCAGGAGGGATTATTCAAAATGTAAGTTCTTATGTGTATTGTTTGAATGCTAAAGTAACCCTTCATGGCTTTTTTTCTAACTTCACATTTACCAGTTTCTATATGATTGCGGATGTAGAGATACGATGATCACCTCAGCGATTGTGTTGCTTATTTATTACCTTTTCTAATAAAGAAAACTACGTATAGTAACTAGTTAAGGGGAAGCAGCGTCAAGGTGTTGATTATCTGATACCAAATATTCCTTCATTTTTATTGTCAAATGTTCTAGATTTACATTCCAATACTCAAATGTACTTTTAATTACACACGTGGAAGTTAATAAAATCAGCAAAGACGGGGTTTAATTAATACATTCATTTTGTCAGTGAAAGCCGTACGCCCGGTCGCATTTACATGCATTGATAGGATGATGTCGCTTCCGTTTCGTTAGCTCTAATTTAAAGGCCCGCTCGGTGATTACGAAGCCTGACAGCGAATGGATAATGAGAGAATAATGCTGCAACGCATTGATCCGCCGTTACTAAATGCCATTCGGTCTGCTTATATTTCGAGATATTTTCAACCAGAAAATGTATGAAATGTGTTATAAAAAATCAATATAAAACCTGCTACATATACTAACTGAAATCTAAATTGTATAGTCCAACTATTTGACAATTAAATATATGATTTTTTATTTAATTGTGAAATAAATATTTCAGTATAGGTTTTGAATGACAGATTGAGGGAAAAATAATTAAAAAAATCTTGGTTTCATGGTATTCATGGTATGCATTAAAGGGTTAATCGAAATTTATCCATTATCACCAGCTTACTATATGTCCTCACCGAGGGGTTCGGAGCGTAAGTTAAGAGGTGACTAGGCCATAGTTAACCACGCCGGTCCACTGTGTGTTGGTTGCCTTCACAACTTGGAATTTCTATGATGATATGTGCAGGTTGCATTACGATTTCGTTCATCGTAAGAACGTCTGTTAAAATATAAATGATAAATATTAAAATGTTTCAAATTATAAAATATTTTACATTGTTCGTGAAATAACTTATGGCGAGTGATATACTCTGCGCCAGAACGAAGCGGATTAATAAGGAAAATTTATGGAATAAGTGGTTAAGCCCAGCTATCATTCAAAGCGAGTACCATTAAGGCCGTTTTATATTTCAATTTAACTTTAATTTCAGCGACATTAAATTATGTTAAAACTGCGAAATGTAACTGCGGTATAAAAATCTAATTTAATAGTTTTATTTGCTTCATTTTACTTCTTGTAAATAAAAGTCAAGAGTACTTAATTATCAAGGCATAAGTCTGAAGATCTACTTGAAATAAGGAGCGACTTACTTAAAAAATATCCTCGTGGAAATTAAAACATTGAAAAAATTAAATAAAATTCAATGTTGATTTAACGGAGATATTTGTGTAACATTTTAATTCATGAGAATTTTTTAGTATATCAGATGACTTACTAAGTATGTGAGGACAGCTCATTTTTATTATAGTTAATACTAGTTGTTCCTTTGCGGCTTTACATTTGTCAAATGTCAAAATTCAAATGCACAAATGACAACTAAGGTCTTTGACATTGACAATCTTGCTTCCTTGATGTTGGCAGCAACTTATGGTCTCTTTTCCACATTAGGATTTTTATCCAATTTATACACCCCGTAAGTTTAATACAGTGAAAATATATAGCCTAAAGCCTGACGTAAGTGTAAGGCTTTTTATTAAAAAAAGAATTATTCAAAAATATGCTGTAATTGCTGAGATCTTACGTCACAAAGAAGTGTGTGTTTACGCTTTATTATTTATTATTAGTATAGATAATTGGTACTTTTAACAGACATGAGACTCGTCCTGTATTTAAATAAGGGGTTACATTGAATTAAAAGTAGATTTGTCAGAAATGATAAATTGTTAATAACATTGAAATCGTTTGCCATTGTATAGGCTTAATTAATTGTAATCGCTTTCGCTTTATTGTTTTCTTTTTTCCTCGAAAGAACGGGATTAATTAAATTGTCCATAAAATGATTTATTGCAGGCGGATCGACTCATATACAATATTAATCTTTTAAGTGGTTTCCTTCAATTATATTCCGAATGGGTTTTCATTTTACACGGCTGGTACAATTTTTTAATGACGTAATAAACGTATCTCAAATTATTAACCTAAAATTTTACAATGTTTTGAAAATAAGTAGGGAAGTAAATGACACTGACATAACACGAGTGTCAAAATCGTAAGTGACATGGCGGTAGGAAAGTGGATTATGATAAATGTCGAAAAACCTTATAAAGATTTACTTTGATTGATATTTTGACGGAAAATTGTCATTTTTAAGCCATCGGTTGATGGTAAATAATTTGTAGCAAATCATTTTTTAGCTTTTTTAACTCCATATAATAAATAAATTTCAAATGAAAAGTTTAATTTGTCTTTTTTAATTTAACGAATTCAGTGTAAAAATATCTTAATGACTGGCCATGAAATGCAGTCGTCGACATTGAACTACTTTTTGCTTAAATTAATCTGAAAGACTTAACTTCACCATGAAAGCAGATTTAGAGTTTTTGCTTATTTGATTTTTTGCCTAACGACATTATTCCCTAAGATATTTTCTAGATAAAACCGTACAATTATAAAGGAAATAATATAATGTTGCCTACTTATTGCTGTTTATATTGTTTTTATTTATAACGTATATTGCCATGGAATAAATAACCAGAACAGAAATATCCAGTTTTCTAATAAACAACAATTTTACATTATATTAGTGTTGGCCCGGGTTTATATGTACAATATTAAATTTTAGAAATACGAGCGAAAAATACTTAGCAGTTTTAGCACATTAAATATAATGTGTTTTTAATGCTCTCGTGTTGCTACAAATCACTAAGCCTTGCACGATTATGAAACATTTACCCGTTCCGATATTGTGGCTGAAATTAATAAATTGCACATAACCGTTGAAAAATATTTAAAAAATATTTACTACAAATGTAATAACGAAAACAACATAGATTTTTTTTGTAAATTTCGTAATGTCCAGCTACAATACAACGCAGTATGACGACCTTTTTTGTTTTCATTTGTGAGTCTCTTGACTCCAAAAATGTTTGCTTCGCGTTAGACTCCTGCTTGACATATATGCATAACAATTAAGGTATAAAATGCAGTCAGCATTCTCGGCACTGTACAATAGGGTAACGTGTCAATGTTTTCTTAGGTACTGTTTGATTACGATGTTGTAAACTTGCTTTGGTCACAAATAATAATACTAATATTATATTATTATATAAATACGAAAGTTTAAATGGATGGATGGATAGATGAATGTTTGTTAGAGTTTGTAGCCTAAACGGCTGAACCGATTTCGATGAAATTTGGTATAGATGTAGAGGATAGTCTAGAAGAACTCGCTTTTGTTTTTTTAATTCCACGCGGACGGAGTCGCGGGCGAAAGCTAGTAACTTATAACACAAAAAATTGTACAAAAATCCTTAACCCGTAAATGACCAATTCGATTTGACTCCTCTATTGACATTTCCACGACAGTCCACTCACTGGAGTGAATGATCTCTCTCGATTTGACAGGTGACGTTTTGGAGATACGATGTCAATCCACTCCAGTGAAGGATTACACTTCATCACATAGATTACGTTTTGTGTCACTGGCGTGGGATTTTATTATTATTAATATGTTTTATAATGTTCAATTGTTTTTATTACAGTTTAATTAACATTACTTTTACTTAATTATTTATACTAAAGTTTACAAGAACTATTTGAAGGTCTGTGAAAATTTTAATTCATTGTCATGTAAAATATGGTCTACTCAAATGAGATAAATCTTAAAGCACGCATATATTTAAAGATCAAAATAAACCGTACCGCTACTTTGAGAAGCTGAAAAGTAAATCCTAAAATCGCTGTAATTTTTCGGGTACGTAAAATATGTTGCCATTTCGAAACAACAGAACGTGTGAAGTCTTCCAGCATAAATCACTTCACGGTTCAACAACGTAATAGCAATTCGAAGTATAAATTTAAACTTCCATTCTATGTGTACACAAACATGAATTTGTTTTTGGGTAGCAGTTGAGTAGATTTATGCATGCGGGTTACGATCATTCCCACTTGACTTGAAAAAAAAAATTGCACATAAAACAATACTTTTTTTATATATACATCACGTGGGGTAGTGTTGAAATGGGCAATATAACTTTTAAATGTCGAATACAACCTTTTTTCTACAATAAACTGCTCGCAACAAATGTGACTACGTTATTGAAAGAGCTATGAAAGAGTTTGTCGGGAATTTATTCTAAATAAAAATAGTGCTTTTTCAATGTGCATATATTTGATAAAACTTCAGTTTGAAACACGTTGTTTCATCAATAAAAAGACGAAACTAAAAAAACTCACTCCGAGTAATTTGGGTTGTCCAAGTGCAGAATTATCTTTTTATTATTACTTAAGTAATCAATGTATCTAAATATTCCAGTAACAATAGCAGTAATAGTGAAAACATTAATAAGTCAAGATAACTGTTAAAACAACGACCGTAAACTCAATCAGTTTTTATTAGTTTCTAGATTGAATACTATAAATAGAAATAAGTAGTTACTTCGTTATTTCTTTACAACCTAGTAGCGTTTTGTTCAGTGAGACGATGGAGCTAAAACTTATTTCATTATCAGTATACAAAAGGTCTTTAACAAGGCACCGAGTTGAGTGGGTTCTATTTAACGTTTCTATTAACGAAACAGATAAATTAATCGTTAAACTGAAAGGTAAATAAAAATATAGAGAGCAACATTTATCTTTGAAAACCATTTTAAAACGATAACATAACATCAAACATATTTATATTATCAATTAGAAAATATCTTAATTCGCAAAAATATTGTAAAAGTAGTCTTAGTAAACACTTTGTTTCGAATTCCGTATTGAAATATTTTTAATCTATTGTCATTTCTAGACACATTTTAAATTTTTTTCTATTGTTGAAAACAGTTGATTTCATTTGATATTAAATGGCGTTGTGTTAAGTATGTACTAATTATCGGATATTTCAGTAAATAGATTTTCCCCTATCTCTGCTGAGCTATATGTGTTAATAGATAACGCAGGGTAAGCCTACATGGCATGTGTCGCAGGATACATGGAGTTTGAATATTAATTTGTGTACCTTGGCGCCTATAATACTCTATCCATTAGACTGAATTGATAGGCTGCAATGAGGCTTAAGCGAGTAATATCTAATATCCATAACACACGCCTCTAACCCAGAAGGGTGGGCACAGATTATGGAATAGAAAATCCGTTTGACTGCAGTCTGTCGTGTCTGTTCTCTATTACATTCAGGCTGAGAATACGAATCGAGCGTGGGCACACATTATTATCATCAGTTCACTATTCGTCTCCACTGCGGGGCTTGGAGCCTCCTCTAAGTTAGGGGTGACTGTGGCTAGGCCATAGTCAACCACGCTGGACCAGTGCGGGTTCGATGACTTCTCATATATTTGAATTTCTTCGCTTGCATCACGATTTCCTGTTTTCCTTCACCGTAAAAACGTCAGGTAAATTTTGAACATATGAAATTCGAAAATCACATTGGTATATGTCGAGATTTGAACCCAGGATGAGTTTATGAACCTCTGAGCCACTGACCCTCGACCACTCTTCTCCAGTCTGAAATAAAATAACATAAATGGATTTATCTTTTAATACAGAAATTAAAACAACGCTTGTTAATTCCTTTGCTGATCCAGCGATGTCGCTTCAATTTCCATTTCGTTAGCTCTAATTTAAAGCTGCCCATTCAATGATTACGCAGACTGACACTGATTGGATAACAATGTGAGTACGTATTGCTTCTCCAATGCAAAGCGCAACTGAAACATTGATATGCGCTTCATTATTTATTATTCAATTTTGTGACGTCACTTTCAAGTATGTTTGAACGACTTAAAAGAAACGACATTCTATAATTGGACAAATGTATTTAAATCTTCTGTAGATAATGCTAATTATTGTTCCGTGGTACCTAAGAGACATTCAAAATTTGCATTCATGAATTACCTAGCTCGTACAATTCGTAATTTTTTAACAGTCACACGGAATGACTTATAATAGCAAGCGGTATGCACTGCGCCAAAGTGGCGCCGCTTAATAAAGAAAATTAATGGAATAAATGGTTAAGCCCAGCTATCATTCAAAATAAGTGAGTGGCCATTAAGCCAGTTTTATATTTTATTTTAGCTTAAACTTCTGTGTCACAAAATTTTGTCGTGCTGGACTGGAACGGTTCCAGTTTAAATTTTACGTATAGTACAATTACAATTTATTAATTTAAATATAGAAAATTATTGAATTAAGTACTAGAGCAGTTATAGGTATAAAACCAATTTTAAAGTCAATTCAGTGTTTTCTTTTACCTGGTCTAGTCTAATTGTAATTATTAGTGGCTATATATAATGCTAATCTGACCATGTGCAAGAAAATATAACTTAAGTACTCACCGATTAAAATATCGATAAAATCTTGCCGATAATTTGAATCACAAAATTATAGTAAATCGATAAAGCGTCTTCGAATTTGTTTTAAAGTTTAATAGATTAATAAATTAATTTCCAATAGCCCGTAAGTACGATCCGCAACGTTGATAGGTATTCCAAACATTCTGCTTATTGAAATCTTCCGGCGATCACATCACCCGTCACGACCAAGGATTCCTTAATATCCTCGAGAAATATTTATAATGAAATTCGTCCATACCTTTTTCTCTCATTTTTATTCCCCATACTTGTGAAATCTATAAAGGAAAAATAGTGGAATTTTTTGTCCCATTCTTGTGTCAGGAAATTGACTATAAATCACTTTGTCAAATGTTTTAATTCTATTGTTTGTTTCGTTTTTAAACAAATCATATGCAGTTCTATAATAGTTTTTAAAATCTAACCTTTTTTTTTATATACGATAAGGTGGCAAACGAGCAGGCGGCCACCTAAATCCTCCGAAATGGCGAAGCGACCTCTGCCCATAGACATCCGCAATTGCAGATGCGTTGCCTACCCTAAATCGACGGAGGCGGAGACGCACATAAAGAGGATATTTCCCCTTCCTATGCGTCTCCTCCACCGTCAAATCCACTTTCCCATCCAAACCTTTCCTTATAAGAAAAGGGCGGAATGGGAAACGGAATAAAGTTGGGCCTCCGGCACCACACTCATCAGACGAAACGCGGAATTGCTCCCGCTTCACGCCTGTCTTCTGTGTGGTCGTGGTATTGCTGGGGGCGAGCCGACCCATTCTTGCTAAGATGTTAAAGCGGGCTCTACCACTGTTAAATATCTGTACATATACGATTGTATACACGAATTCGATATTCAACAAATGTATCCTCGTATGTACGAAGTACACGAGTACCTTACTAATATTATAAATGCGAGAATTTAGACGGATGGTTGGATGTTTATTAGAGTTTGAAGCCTAAACGGCTGAACGTATCTCGATGAAATTTAACATACACGTAGAGGTTTGTTTGGAAGAACGCATACCATAGACTACTCACTTTTATTTTTTTAATTCTACGCTGATGGGTTCTCAGGAGAAAGCTAGTAAGTTCATATAATATTACAATGTTGTACACTTTTACAGTATTTTCTAAAAAAATTATGTAATTATTAATTACAGTACGGCGTAGTCAATGTGGTTCACATTTGCGGTGACTGACTATTGTAATACCATAAACAAAGTGCCACATGTAACCACCTAACCACGTACACGTCTACTTGCATATTCATGATTAATATTAATGTCTAAGCTATCTCTCATTGATCAAATATACTAAACTATTATAACATCTACGAATTGCTAGCGTTTGAAATCAATTATGTAAAATTTGATTTTAACAGATATTTAACGTACATTTAATTAAAATTAAAGTACTACTGTACTTTTAAGTACTCTAACAACGTTATCCTCTATACTTTGTGTACTAGTGTTTTGACAAGCTGTACATTAGATATTCAGTCCTCCTTCACTCAACTTAATTAGTGACATGACAGCTCTGCTGCCCCTAAGGCGTTAATAGCTTGTTAAATTTGAATAGAATTCAATTATGTTAGACTTTAACTCAATTAATGATTTCCGAATTGAATTCTGTAGGACATTACAAATTTAACTAAGAGATATGCTAAAGTGGATTTATTGAATTAAATTAAATGGTTGCTTAGACAAATAACTTTTTCAACTATTTTCCAAATAGATAAAAAAACTTACTCTTCAAAAACAAATCTTACGCTGGAAGATAAGTTTTATATTTTCAGTCACAACTGCGTCAAATCAAAATCTATATGACTTTAAATGCTACAATTTGTAGCTACAACGAACCACGTTAACAGAAAATATTGACGCTCCTTATTAAATTTTAGCAAAATAATCATCATCATCACCAGTTCACTATACGTCCCACCGAGGAACTCGGAGCCTACCGCCTACCCTAAGTTAGGGTGACTAGGCCATAGTCAACCACGCTGGCCAAGTGCGTGTTGGTTGACTTCACACATATCTTTAAATTTCTTCTCCGATGTGTGCACGATGTTTTCCTTCATCGTAAGAACGTCGGATAAATTATTTACATATGAAAAATCGAAAAAACGAAAATCACATTGGTACATGGCGACGGGATTCGAACCCAAGACCTGTAAATTACAAGTCAAGCGCTTAAACCACTGAGCCACCGACGCATATTAATAGTTAGATCCAATTATAAATTACGTCATAGATAAAAGAAAAAAGACTTTCCTTAACTCTAGTAATGGTACATCAACAAATACACACAAATAATTACTTTCTTAATTCTTTATTCAAGACTTCTGTTGAACAGAACGATGGAGCCGAAACTTATTTCATTATCTGAAGACAAAAGGTCTCTCAGTAAACAAACAAGCTACGTGCCTTTTGTTTACCCTTCTATTAACCGAGGCATGTTCACGCTTATTATTATGTACTACACGACGTCTAGAGTTACAATTTCAGAATGAACAAGAGTTAACTTGCCCGACTGACAGATGTTAATGTCTTCTACGGGCATTTCTGTAAGTTATTTATTTATATAAATGTGACTACTAACTACAACTAATTATGTCATACATCTATTATATATATAAAAGAAAGTCGTGTTGTTACACTACTTATAGCTCAAGAACGGCATCACCGATATGGCTGAAAATTGGCGAGGAGGTAGCTTAGAACCAGGAGACGGACATAGGATACTATTTATTCCGTCCGACAGTGATGGATGGATGGATGTTTGTTAGAGTTTGTAGCCTAAACAGGTAAACGGATTACGATGAAATTTGGTATAGACGTGGAGGTTAGTCTGGAAGAACACATAGGCTACTCACTTTTGTTTTTTTAATTCCACGCGGACGGAGTCGCTGGTGAAAGCTAGTTAAGGATAAAATCCTTCTAGCCATGGATTAAATGCATAATGAGCTAATCATACTTTTATTGTAATTGCTTGTAACGACGTGACGTAGTTCACAGATGGTTTTCTTTTACGTCAACGCGTCCTGGGAATGTGGGGGCGACGCATCCTGGCACGTGTTAATAATGGAATTATAAAACATACACTTGGCGAACTCTATATGTAGTATTTTCGACAAATACATAAGTATTTTATGTCTATCGATTTGAAGTAATAATAAAGTATTAAGAAAGTAAAGACATTAAAAGTATATAAGAATTAAACACTTATTCGTGTGCGGCCATAAATAGCGTCGTTGCAAAAGATAATGTGTAGGGGTTGGTTGTTTACGAGCTATAAGACACGCTCGATAAGCCCCAAGGTAGATAAACATTTTTTTTCCATGAAGGCGGCCGTGTCAACTATATCGACTAAGCTTTTCATATGTGCTTCTATTAAAGTAGTTTTTTTTTATTCTTTAAATAATTATTAAAAATAATTTTCACAACTAAACATATTTCAGATAATTGGTAAATAGACACTTTTCTTAGAAATCAAGGCACTTATTAGCAGTTTTTGAAATCGATTAATACTTGTTTAAACTGCATTTTAGTTATCTAATCTAGTAAATATTACATTCATATTAAGTACGCTAATAAATAACTTAAAGTAGTTACGTAATATTCTGTACTATAATATACAACTTAAGAACTCATGTAAGATAGTTTGTTACGGATCAAGGAAATGAAAGTGAATGTTCGGCAAATAATACAACGTAACGTCTTTCCGCCGGATGTGACGTAAGACAAAGTAATTCAATCATATAAATGGAGCGTGAGTAACTCTATTTTTGTGGTTTTTGTTATTCACTTTAGAAGTTCAGATGTCGTTTATTTGAATAATTTTCACAATTAATCCACGGTCAAATTATTATTTTTTTACATTTCTCTTAATTGTTAAGTTTAAAAATAACACAGATTACTACATAGTTTAGTTTCAAAGCTTTTTTCTTTTTAAACAATCGTCGCGTGACTTTTAGATTCGTGTGAAACTTTTATTGAAAAATTGAGGTTAATCATAAATAGCCTCCGTAATGACGGTTAATTTAGACCAAAGCCGTGACCTATAAACCGCAGGAATAGATTAGGGCGTATTCTAAATTACTTTATAATTCACTTGTAAACTTTACGAGTAAAATTCAACAGAAAATATTTCTTTTGAACTGTATGCAAAATGACTAAATTAAAAAAATCCGTAAACATTGTTGAGTACTTCTTGATAACATATATTAAAGAAATGTATGAATTATTTAACTAGTGTGAACTAAACCTGTGAACATCGACCGCTTAATTTCGTATCACCGAATAATTTTATTTGCTCGCACAATAATGCGCAATTTTCAATTAGGTTTTAATCAATTTTATCGGTCTTTAAGCGGATTTCAGATTACAGATGTTGCTGTGAATAATATTTAAATTCTATTATCGTGTTAAGCCAATATTTACATTTTCACACGTAATTTTCGCTTTAAATTTTCGCACTGCGTTCAGTTCCACTAAGGATTAGGTTTGTTTGCCTTTAATTTTCACGCGCTTCACTATACCAAATAGATCTTCAACTGTATAACTATACAAAAAATATCATATATAAAATAACATGTATGGACATCTTATACGGAAAGAAAAATCACACCATCGAATGTTTTATGAATGTGATTGGTAGAGGATAGATGAAAGAAAAGATCGATGAATTGACTTATTGTAGGAAAAAATGAATAATTAAAATAAGGCTGAACTGAAATTAAATTTAAAATCTATAAATTTTAGTTTATCGCCTATAACTACTCTTATAGTCACTTAAAAAATATGTAAGGACGTTTTTTATGACCAACTGGCGACCTGAATCAATTACTAGATAAGTGTCCTCAGGGATTAATCAGGGATCTACAGACGCCACGCGACCAATGTCAATGACCTCTAATATAAGCCTATTAATTAGTACGTGCTGGTATTAAATGTAGGCACCTATTCTTACGTGTATAGTCCCATATACCGTTATTTTTATTAGTAAAGAGATTGCGTGCACGCAACTCTTTTATTTGCCCTAAACGTTTCAAATTACTAAGCCGGGTCAAATTAATAACCTACCTGAGCAACTAAAAAATTAACTTACATGTCAAATTTCCGACCTTTCTTCAATACTTTGTATAGTTCGCGTTTATAAATTTAAACTAAAAAATTTCTATAGTTAACTATGAGACGAAACCATGTCGTTAGTGTACTCTGAAATTCAAAGTAAGTGACTGGCCTCTAGCCTGAAAATAGCTTTTGTAAGATTTTATACGGCAAGGTAGTTATTTATGTATGTTACAAACTTGGTTCTTACACGTAAAGTTGTAAGTTAAGTCTTTGTTAACATTTCAAGCAAATTTTTCCTTATTCGGACAACGCTGTAAGGATATCAGTAGACAAATGGGCAATAATGAAAAATAAACAATTATTATTAAAATTATACTTTTACAAAAGAAACTAAAAAAGTACTGGTTTTGCTTCATTTTATTGCAAAAAAAAATATTTCATAGTCTATTATTTCATATTTCTAATGGATTCCTCAGAACTGAACGATGGCCATCGTCTTAAGGAATTCAGTGCACGGTGCCAAATGAAAAATCTTTCGCTCTTATTACATGTCAATATCGGTCAAAATCCTTTAATGAATTTCCCGAGAGTTGTCGATATCATGTTTGGAATTTGTCAACATAATTGTACTAAATGTAAATTAAAAAAAAATTCTACACAAATTAAGACTTCGAAAGTTAATACTCGTATGTTTCATGAGATTCGTGTACATCAATGAACTTGTGTAACGTAAAACTTAATGGAACAGCAACATATGAAACGGTGGCGCAATTGATATTCTCGGTGCTGTAACAAAGCGCAGCTGCGCTCATGTGACGTCGACGCAAATTAAAACCGGATTTGCATAGGACATTATAAATAAGCGCACCCGTCGAACGGCGCCCCTGTGTAATGCAGATATATTCAAATTAATTTAGCGAACGCTGCAAACTACCTTTTATTATATTTGTTGTTGATTACTAAACGAAGCACGTCCTTATAGTAACGATGTAAGTTATTAATAGTTCTAAGATAACTTTAATCTTATGTTTATGTAAATGAAAATAAACGTTTCAATATTTGTATTCTATGCGTTCCTAAAGCCTTAGTACTGTTTTTCATGAGACTTTGATAAGTTGTTGTGAAAACTCCTAAGTTTTAACACTGTAAAAATAATAAGACACTTTTTTTCTACTTTTAATGAAACATTCGCTTGCACTATTATGACATAATTTTATTTTGTCTTTACCACTGTAACGCGTTCCGTTTTCGCGTAGCCTATTTGTAACATAAGTTAATATTTATAAACATTTAAGTACTTGTATCGGATATACCCAAGCTATGGGTAAGCGAGCAAGAAAAACAATCAGCTTTATTTACTTTCTACGTTATAATAAATTTAATAACTACGCGACTTTTCGTGGAAGTAAAGATTTTTCAAATCATACTAATATTATAAATGCGAAAGTTTAGATGGATGGATGTTTGTTAGAGTTGGTAGCCTAAACGGCTGAACGGATTTCGATGACATTTAGTATAGATGTAAAGGATAGTGTGGAAGAACACATAAGCTACTTACTTTTGTTTTTTTATTAATTCCACGCGGACGGAGTCGCGGGCGAAAGCTAGTTAAATTATAAATCTAAAACGATTAAATGTGCTGTAAGGAAACAATTTATCTTTGTTTAAACAATTTTACAATACGGGTGCCAAATATTGAAATTACATATGCAAAAGCGACATAAACTCCATAAGGCACGTTTAAATTCCGAATTCCATTGAAATTTTGACGTCTGACATATTATAAGCGGCGCTTATGATGCTAAAAGCTGGAAATTCGTGTGAGAATTCAGCTGTTAGTGTTGTAAAATAAAAAAATAATTAAATAATCACTACAAATATACTATAAGTGTTTTTATTAAGATTGAGGGTGCATACAATTTAACAAAGTGCGTAGCTAAGCGCACTGTAGCGCTGTAGCAATTAGTCGCCGGCGACAGTTGCTAAATATTAACATTCGTAATTATACGTTGAACGTCAGCTTTCTCGATGTTCGTTACAGGGCCCGCTCGCCACCTGAATATAAATGAATCCATTATCAGAAATTGCGAAGATAGTAGATTGACACTGGTATCACGTACGACCATGTTTATTGTAATGACTACATATACTTACTTTTTTTTTTAATTAACAAAATCTACAATTTGTTGACCGACATTATGTGCCTGGATTTATTTGAAACGGTCGTAAATTAAAAAAAATAAATAAATTGCTAGTTACCTAAAACATATGAATTCATGGTTGTCCTCCTGTCTTATTGGTGAAATTTTTTAGTCAGGAGTTATTTTTCCAGTACAATTAACTCTTCTGCAATACTATCTCTAACTATACATACTACATATGTGTACAAAGAATAGATTAAAATATAAACAGCATTGAATACACAAAAAGTTATTTTTATGACAATACTATTCAATAGAGCGTCAGTGGCTCAGTGGTTTAAGCACTTGACTTGTAATCTAACAGGTCTTGGGTTCGAATCCCGCCGCTATGTACCAATGTGATTTTTAGATTTTTCGAATTTTCATATGTACATAATTTACCCGACGTTCTTACGGTGAAGGAAAACATCGTGATGCAACCTGCACATGTCGGCGAAGAAATTCAAAGATATGTGTGAAGTCAACCAACCCGCACTTGGCCAGCGTGGTTGACTATGGCCTAGTCACCCTAACTTTAGGGTAGGCTCCGAGCCCCTCGGTGGGGACGTATAGTGAGCTGGTGATGTACTATTCAATAAATTTCTCAAAATGTATCAAATAAATGAAATCAGTTAATGAATGAGATAGAAATGTTCAGTCTTTAATTAAGTTGAAATTACTCTCCTAGTAATTAACATCATTCGGTCTGTAAATAAGTTTGTTCAATCAATTTAATCAACAAAGATAGTAAATACATTTTTTTCAAACGGCTACTGCCACAAATTCTAATTCGACTGTTTAACTCAACGTATCTATACTTCTATACTAATATAATAAAGCGTAAACACACACTATTTCGTTGCGTAGGATGTCAGCAATCATAGCATGTTTTTGAATAAAATCTTCTTTAATAAAAAGCCTTACTTACTTACGATACGGTTTTGGCTATATATTTTTTTACGCTATTAAACTTAGGGGTAAATAAATTGGAGAAAACCGTAATGTGGTAAAGAGACCGTAAAATACAAGCTGCCAACATTAGGAAGCAAGGTTATTATGGTAAAGGTAATTTTGTCATTTGAAATTGAACATTTGACAAATGTAAACAATAAAATAAAGATTTTTATAATTTCATGCGGATGAAGCCGCACGAGAATAGCTCTATTAGGTCAAATAATCTATTCGGAATAACAAAAAACTTTTCGAGTAAAAATGACTTTCTTTTATTCTTCTACTTTAACTGCAAACAACGTGTTCTATAATTATAGATTTGTGTACCAATAACTTTGTGAAAATCATTTTTGTCGCGTGAATCTGTCTCCGATACTCCAATCGCTTTGAAAACTTTTTTTTTAATGTTTTGTTTGTGAACATAGGCTCCGTATTCAAAACTCGTATTTCGTTTACTTCCTCTCAGGCTTGTATTGTTTATTCGAGAGATAGAGCTACGTTACAATTGTTCGGAGAACGTTTTTGTTCGATTTGTTTATTGGTTCGTTAGATACAACTCACAATAATATACACTTTTTGATTGTACGTCAACTTGATATGTTTTCATTGATTTTGAAATGAATGTGACTGCTATAATATTTAATGTTTTTCGTCAAATTGGAATAATGTTTGTTTTACTGTTAAATCCGTCTATCTTTTAAAGATTGAAGTTTTATACAAACAAAACAGTAATCATTTGTTTTTGGATATTTGTTTTTAACTTCCAAATTTGAAACTCCGCTCCAGACGCTCGGTTCTGATTGTGCGTGTGTAGATAAAACTTTAACTGGACATGAACTGTTAGGTATATTTTGCATTCGCGCACAGTTTTGACTATTCGACTATTCAGTTAAAAAACTATCACAATCGCACGTCTGTATCAGGATTTATACATTAAAAATTCTGTAATCTTTATTCTCAATTCATCCAGAACTTTTCAACTTTCTCTCACCATTTGTTTGTCAGTTGTAAGAAAAGTTTATTTGCGCCGCATATTTTTACTTGGTGCATGTCGCGTAACTTTGAGTTGAATTTGGCTTTCATCCAATTCTATATTTTTGTATATATTTCAAATTTAAATTTCATTATTTTATGTAAAAATGTGTCCGAGTGAAAGGTGAAAAAGACTTAATGATGCAGAAAAACTCTTGCTACTAACTTTAAATTTAAAGATTTAAGAAAACATAAAATATAATACAATTGATTACTGTTATTATTACTTTAGCTAATAATATTTCTTTTACAAACAAGATTCGTAATGATTGTAAAAGACAAAACTTTTCTCATTAAGGCAATCCAAATCATATTCTTAAAACGTCGGGATAATATCGTTTCAATTTTAAAGACAATTGCAGGATGTAATTATTTACCTTGCTCGGTAGCACTCATAATCTAGTTCAGTACTATGTCTTCCTATGTATTCTCATCCTTTGCTGACAGAGAACCGTGTGAATGCGCCGCGAAAATCCATTATCCTTCTCGTCCCGTAGGTGACATAAAAGGAAAACACTTATTTTTTCCATTTACAACTGTTTCAGAAAAAAAACGCTAAAGTCAACTCTTTTTGTATCACATAATTCATTTCTGTATTGTGAAAATCTGTGTTTTTTCTTGGTTTCCGTGTTTTGTTTCAATGGAATGTAAGAGTGAACTTCGATTAATTAATACCCTGTCTGGATTACTAGTAATGCGGGTCACAGTTAAGACAAAAAACGTCTGAAACTAAGAGATAAGCTTGTCTATTGTCAGTAACTTACTTTATAACTTAAGCCAGTCCATTGTCTTTAATCAAGAATATTGAAAAAGGTAAAAATTAATTGAAATTTGAAGTGCTTCAAACATAATTAAGACTTCAAATTGAATTTGTGAAAAAATAATGAAAATGGCGTTTGTTTGCGTTAAGACAAAAATATTATTGAATGGCTATTACGAGTTCAATAACATTGCTCTGTTAAGAACCAAGTCACTCTAAAGAGAAGGTTCTTATGCAAGTGTAAACATATCGGGACAAAACGGCAAATCAATACAGTCCTGATAAAAATATCTTTATATTTACGTTTATTTGACGTAACAAATGCGTGTTATTTCTATATTGTCGGATTGTTTTGTAATAACTCCCACGTGGCTTGTTTACATTCTTCATTAAATTTGACCGGGTTGGCATTAATTACAACACCCCAATTAAAAGCCTTTTATATCAAGGGAAGAGTATTAATTCACGGTCACATCATTAAGTTTGACATAATTTGAAGAAGCTAAAAATAACATGCGATATGTTTCATGATTTATCACGATTTAAGATATAATAGAATAATAGAAAATCACGCGAATATATTCTATTTTTCGGAGGATTTCGTATACAATTAAGTAGAATAGTATATTTTATATTTATTATATTTTTAAAACAATATTATACGAAGTCATGTTTAATTATGAGAGTACACAAGTGTGGTCTCCTTTTTATACGCGTGGACTACGCGACTGACGGTGGCAAATATTAATTAAACGCTTACCTTTCATACACGCATAGCAATTATATTTTGTGGTTCACCACCACAATGGTCTATTAAAAGGGATAATGCGATGAAACCGTGAGTCCGCTCTGGTAATATGGAAATTACATTTAACTTTATCCTCCAAATCTGTGTTGACTCAGGTGGCATTGTGTGCGTAGGCTGCATTAACTATAATGCCGCTTCGCTCCCATACGACTAAAGCACGAGTAATTAATTCTGGTTATTGGAAGATTTATAGGCACTTTACATTTATAAATACTTGCATTAACCCTCGGCTTCTCTCATCACGATACATTATTAACACCTGAGAATATCAACGTATAATGTTAACGTCGATTTTTATAAAGTCAAGTGACATTACACTAGAAAATTAACATAAAAACACCTGATAGAATATTACTTGTAACAAAAAATATAAATATTTAAGAACAGTTCCTTGTTATGTTATAAATGAACATATAAGTTAAGCCTTATTAATGCGACTTGTAACATAACATCGCGTGTTAACGCTGCACATTGCCCTGGGAATGCCGGCGGCTAGTCGCGCTCGCCTCTACTTAATTGAAGGATCTAGAATGACTTAGCACGCAATCCTCCGCCATTATAAAGTGAACCCTAATGTTACAAGATACAGGAGCTCCGTACATAGGTCACTCATTTTATTAATAGTGTCAGTTAAACAAGGTTAACGATTTAACGTTCACCTACCTTTTGAATGAAATATGGACTTATTCCTAACGACTTTACGTGTAACGTATTATTCAGTTACAGCAAATTAATGTTCAATATATTATTTTATTAACTTAAATTGATATTTAAACAGTTTATTATTTAAATTATTATTTCAATAAAAAGATATCTTATTATGTAAGAAACTAGCTTTCGTGCGCCATATAGTCAGCCAATTAAAAAAAAACAAAAGAAAAAGAAAAAGTTGCCTATATGTTCATTCAGACTATGATCTACATCTATGCCAAATTTCATCCAGATCCTTTGTGCCGTTTAGGCAAAAAACTCTAACAAATATGCATCTAAACTTTCACATTTACGAGTATAATATTAGTAAGATAGAAGCTGTTATATAAAATTTTTGAACAATGCCTTTGCCGTAGATTCTCACTAGCTCTTTGATTCCAATTAACTATAAGTAAATACTTGAATCGCATACATTGTTACTTTATAGTAGCTCAAAGTGAAAGAAATGTAATTAGACGTACGAGTTAGATTTACAAAGTGACTCGTTACATAGTTTTTTCTTTTACATTTTTATTACTGCAGCTTCTTTTGAATGGGCTGTTTAAGTCAAGTATCGTACATGGCACACAGCACACACAGCACACACGGCAGTCAGAGGTAACACCGTGTTAACTCCAAAGCGCAGCTCTCTCGCTCCCTCGTTAAATTTTCACATACTCTTGACGTGCTTCCCCCGGGTACTTTAATTATGTAATCTCATTTGTGAGCAAACCTTTACGTTTGAAATATGAGTATTTTCAGTGTAAAGGTTCTTCTTTCATCCTACACTACATCACTAGCTTTTGTAATTTATTATTTATTTCGAATTTAACAAGCATATTTAACGCATGTTTGTTCTTGAGTACACTTTAACAGTGGTAGAGCCCGCTTTAACATCATCACAGTAATGGGCCGGCTCGCCCGGTGCAATACCACAACCACACAGAAGTCAGGCGTCAAGTGGAAGCAATTCCGCGTTTCGTCTGATGAGTGTGGTGCCGTAGGCCTAAGTTTAGTCCTATTCCTTTTCCACCATTTTCTTAAATGGAAAGAACGGGAAGGAAAATTGGATTAGACGGTGGAGGAAACGCATAGAACGGGGAAATATCCTCTTTATGTACGTCTTCTCCGGTGACTAAGGGCAGGCAACGCATCTGCAATTGCGGATGTAAATTGGCTGCGATCGCTTCCCTTTCTCGCCGAATTGAGGTGGCCGCTAGCTCATTTGCCACGTTATAATTTATAAAAAAATATAATGACGAATATAGTTAATAAATATATACATTCTCATCTTTAAATTATCATAACTACGATACATAAATTAGATTTAATAGGCCACATTATTAACATATTACGTAAATGTAAACCGAAAGAGAAAAATCAAAAAGACACTAAATCACACGTTAAAGTGCATTTTTATCTGTTACAATATGAAATGCAAAAGGCGTTGTTATAATTCGTTCTCGCGCTCGTCAAAAATGACAAAGCAGACTTACAACTTTGCAACGCTGTCCGCGGCTTTGCAAATTTACATCAAAAAGTTAGAAAAGCTTCTTCGCTTTTGCAAAACTTCGCTATATCGCAGTCACGTGATGTTTGCTTCAACAGGACTTATACTCGTAGCATCAATGTCCTATATCAAAAGAAACTTTGTATTAAAGCGTTAGCTTATGAAACTGCCAGAAAGGGTTATGTTATAGAAATTTAGTAGCTTTCTATTAAGTACTAACAATGAATTAGTTCTAAGTAGAATATTGTAAGAACTTATGTACTACTATTTTTTTTATTATATATACTATTATACATATAAAGGTATAATGTTTTTTATCTAAAATGTAAAATGAAAAAGCATAGTTTATCGCAATTTATAACAAAGTAGGGAGCAACAAAAACTTTGAGGCATATCTAAGGCTGTTATTTATTACAAGATAAGCGGCAAGTTCCGCTGGCTTACACTTCTTACTGTGGACAACGAGTAAACAACTATTTAAGCCTAAACCAAAGAACTTTATCTCTTATACCACCAGCTACAGCCTTAGTTAAGTAAGGAGTTTTAATTGGTAAATTAAATTACAGAAAATATTACATTAAATGAAATGATAAACCGACTATAATAGTTCAATAAGGACGTGGAACTTTTTAAGTTCTTTTAATGTAATTGAAATAATTTTTAGCTCTATTCCTTTATGGGTAAGTGTGTTAAATTATGAACATTTGTATGTAATCTCACTAAACTATTGAACAACTGTTTAGTTTCGCTTTGATTCTTATGAGCATAAGCTTATTCATAAGATGGGCACATTCTCGATTTTTAGTTGTGCAACTAAACAGTTGAATTGGCTGCGAAACAATCGAGAATCGCACAACAGTTGTGCGATAGTTTAGTCAATGGTGTGCGCCCGCGATTACTATTATGATTCGCTTTCGTTCTAGTCGTGATACAGATTTGATTTAATTTACTTTTCTTTTTCAATATGACAATAATATTTAAATGTATTTAATATAACATAATAATAACGCAGGCTGTTGTAACACCGTTTAATTTTCAGTTTGAGTCGTTTTTCCGTAATGCGTTTTTGATGTTCCCATATTACTAGGAATAAAAAATAACAGCCACTTCTGTTCTTCATAGCTTTAACGGCATATTGCTGAAGATTATAAGGTTTTATTATATTATACGCGCTTTATAGTATCTCATAAGCGTTTGGAGAGTAAAACAAAATATTATTGGATGAACGCGTTATGATCAAAAGGTTGTGTTTTGTTTCAAAAATAAGATCAAACACAGTAAAGAAACAACGTTTAGCTTTTGTTAGACCTTAATCTTTAAACATATCATATCGGCTCTAATTTTTGAAATTAAATGAGGTTAACACCTTTCTTTTCTATGGTATGTATGTATGTACTCTTAGTTGTGATTTTTATCATGTATTTGCTAGCTTTCGCCCGCGACTCTGTCCGCGTGGAATAAAAAAAAACAAAAGCAATTAGCCTATATGTTCTTCCCGACTGTTCTCTACATCTATAACAAATTTTATCCAGATCCGTTAAGCCGTTTAAGCTACAAACTCTAACAAGATCCATCCATCCAAACTTTCGCATTTATAATATTAGTAAGACGTCTTTGTATGTCTACGAATCTTCAGAGATGTTTATAAAATTTCTGTTCATGCAAAAAATAAGTAATGGTAGATTTTAGAAACATAAAAGTTTACTATTTGGGAAAAAAATTCCTTGCCGCTAATTAACAAAACAAAGCGCGATGGAGCAAAAAATGTTTGCAGATGTTGAAGAAATTTCTGACGTTAAAATTGTTTATATTCAACATTTAAATATTGTTACCAATTTGTGACTAAATTTTGAAACATTTTTATTTTATTTCTATACTAATATAAAAAAGAAAATTTTGTATTTTTGTATGTACTGAAATAACTAAAAAAAACCTATTGAGCAGATTTAAAAATTCTTTCACCATTAAAAAGCTACGTTATCAGTAACATAGGCTATTTTTTTAAAAATTTCATGCGGAGAAAGTCGTGAGCAACAGCTAGTCGTATATATAAAACTAAACATGAAAACGCAAATTCTAAAATAAACGTTTTGTATAATTCGTTGCAGTACATTCATTCTAGAAGCTATGTTTATTTCTAATGGTACTATATAATTATGCAAACCGAAACATGTCGAGTGTATGTAAAATTTTAACGAGGGATATAAGTCGACTGCACACTCAAACTGCATAGCTCAAGCATTAAGTAATCACCAGCGCCGTGCTTATGTTTGAGTTAAGCAACTCTTGCGAGTTAATGATTATACCACTACCTAGATATATATTAAGGCGGTTAAATTAATACTTATACTTTAAACTACAAAATCGGACCACAATGAATTTCGAGAGTTCTTTTTTCCTACATATACATCCCTTCACTTCTCCCTTTCTCGTCCTTTCCTTGTTTATGAGGAGGGAAATGGGAAGAGGACTAAAATTTGGCATTCGACACACACTCATCAAACATAATCCGGAATTACTTCCAATTGACTATTGTCTTCAGTATTGTAATGTATCGGCCGAGCCAGCCTGATGTGTAAAAGATATTATTGCGAGCTCTACAACTATTAAATGAGGAAGTTAGACTATATTGAATAAGGTAAACAACCCTACTAAATCAAAATTATTCACCATATGAAACAACTTTTAGATTTCTGTTGTTTCTATAAAAATAACTTTAATTAAATAAGCTAATTAGAGTAAATTAGTGGTAATAAACTTATAACCTAGTTCGTACAAAACGTTAATTAATGAAGTATAATTAAATTTGTAATTAATATTAATTAGAACACTTAAATTTTTCTAGCGTTTTTTATTTACCAAAATAACCAATGTACTTATAAATTAATTAGTATCCCACTTAAAAAACATAAAAACTTTCGGCAATGTATTTTGAAATATTTTTACTCTCGTTTTAATATAACTAAGGTTGTAATTAGGTTTTTTAATGTTGTTTACGAAACAACAGTTCAAACAATTTGGAGAAATCATTTATTAACGTTAAAATATCCTTCCTTACTCATGTTTTCGTAATGCGTTTTTAATGTTCCCATTTAACTTGTATAAATCACAAAAGCAACTTCTGTTCTAGATGGTTTAATGGCTTATTAAATAGAATGAAAGGGATCTTAAATAATTTTCATCGGCCTCGTCTATTTCAGACATTAAACGCATTATATCAATTTGACGTAATACTGTCAGTTTTAATATAAAAGAAAATAGTTTCTTGTACACAGAATTATTAAATGTAATCTATACTAATATGATGAAGAGGAAAGATTTGTATTTTTGTATGTATTGAAATAACTCAAAAACTGCTGGGCCGATTTTAAAAATTCTTTCACCGTTATAAAGGTAATTTATCTGTGAGTAACATAGGCTATATTTTTTAATTTCACACGGGCGAAGTCGCGAGCAACTGCTAGTTTTCTATAACGTCAATTTGTATTTGTGTATCCCATATTAAAAAATAAATCAAATCCGCCATACGTACACCATATTTATGTTATGCCATATTAAAATAGAATAACATCACAACTCAACTCGTAATGAAGTACTTCATTGTATTTTAAGGTTTCGCTAAAACTTAATTAAACTGAGGTTATATAACTTCTTCGTCTATTAGTGAGACAGTGATGTTATTTAAGACTGCTATTACTGGCTAAGTATAATGTGGCAATTAACATCCAGCGCAGTACAGCTTTGCATAAGTGCATTATCTTGTACTTGAGCGCTTATTGGCAAATACATCAAGCATGTGTTCAAATTTACTCTACGTATTTGTCAAGACAACTAGGTTAACTAGTAATCTATTATCTTAATATAATTAAACTAGCTGTTCCCTTGCGGCTTCATCCGCGTGAAATTATAAAAACTTTATTTCATTGTTTACCTACATTTGTCAAGTTATCGATTGCAAATGTCAAAATGACATGACATGATGACAAACCATGGCAATCTTGCTTCCTTGATGTTGGCAGCAACTCATGGTCTCTTTCCCACTTTAGGGTTTTTATCCAAAATATTTACCCCCTAAGTTTAATGGCGTGAAAATATATAGCCTAAAGCGTGATGTAAGTGTAGGACTTTTTATTATAAAAAGAATTATTCAAAAATATGCTGTGATTGCTGATATCTTTGGCAACAAAGAAGTGTGTGTTTACGCTTTATTATATTAGTATAGATATAGATTTGAAGAAAATCAGGAATTTCCTCTACTTTTTTAAATAAAAATAAAAATAATATGCTACAATATAGAATACCAATATTTTATATTGGTTTAGGCTTATTACAAATGTCGTAAGAAAATTTACGAAACACTTTTCAGATTTAATTATTGAAAAACTTATTATTTGTCCTATTTCTTTTTTTTTTAAATAATGCGATAGTTATATGTTTTCGTGCAGGTATTTCGATTCTCTTTGATCTACCATTTAGAACAGTATTACATAATTTATTCCTAACGCAATTGTTAACATTGGATATGCAATGCATGATTAAAATCCACTTATTCTACGACCTTTGTACTTCTATAGCTCAGTTTGTTTGACCTGAAATGAGTGTATTAATAAATATAAGGCAGTCCCTCGTTAAGTGCACATAAATGTTTAATGTGGAAACCGAATGGGCCTCGGTGATGACTTAGATTCATGTGTACATATTAAAATTAGAATAAATTGTCATCTATTTTTTTAAATAAAAATAAATAAGAGCTAGTCAAACAAAAGCTAATCATTAAAATTAATTTACATAAATAGCGAGCACTAAAAGACGTTTATCTATCTTATCTCTTACTATTAATAGTCGACAACAGTCGCAACATTTAACAAGAAACGGAAATGTAGGCCACTGAAACTTTCATGATACGTATCACTACTAATTTATCGCAGCTTTCTGTAACAAATTGAAACGGGCCATAACTTTTACATTAATCTTTTTCAATGATAACCGAACTATATTTTAAACATGACCCTTACTTTCGCCGGACAGAAAAAAACGCAGAGTTTTACTAACGTTTGTAGATAACATACGCATTAGTCCTGTGATCAATATGGCTTGGGCGAGTTTGAATTTTCAGGTGGCATTCTATTATCTATCTCAGAGTTGTATTAAGGTCAGACTTCTTAAACAAAGGAAAAGAACGTGGTATTATCATATTTAAAAACTGCCGTAAGCAATATTACGCTCTATCAAAGTGAGACACTCGAAACGTAACGAAATATTATATTGCGACAGTTTAGATGGATGGATGTTTGTTAGAGGTTGTAGCCTAAACGGCTGAACGAATCTCGATGAAAATTGGCATAAATGTAGTGGATAGTGTGGAAGAACACATAGGCTCCTTACCTTTTTTTAATTCCACGCTCATGGAGTCGCAGGCTATAGCTAGTAATAAATATTCGTTTGTCTGGCAATCGATCAAATAATCCAAAGTCAACATGCGCAATGTTTCCAATTCATGTCCGCAGTTTAATTTACTATTAATCAAACTTGTCGCAATGTTGGAAAATCGTAATTAAACAATACGTTACACAGTTGTGCGTTAACAAACATTGATGAGATGTTTTAATAAATGTAATGAAATTTAAATGTATTTCAATGTTTCCAATTTTACACATCAATTCGTCCATTGTTGCGTCATGATTTCATTTTATTTTATAAACGAAACTGTATTTTACTTTTTGAGATGTGTTTTTTTTAATTTTTGTAATATTTTTAGTCTATTAAAGATACTATTTAGTAATCATGAAATAGATTTCAAATTAAGTGTATGATAATTAATTTAACTAAACATCTATCTGGTATATCGACTTTAATCTTTGTCAGTGTATAAACGAATGAATGGATTAAACTTTATGATTTATTGCAAACCTTGTTTTCTCCGCGATGACAACAAAGTTTCAGCTATATTTTGTTCATTAATTTTACTTTTACTTAGCCTTTAGGAAATTTCCTTGATACCAAAGTTTTCTAAGACTGAGAAATTTGGATTAAATTACCTTCTTCAATTTCATCATTAGTCCCACGCTTTAAATTGATTCACTTTAGGTTTTGAAGTTTATGAACTACGGATAAAATCAAATTATATTTGCTTTGACATACTTTAATTATTTTTAGTTAGAAATGCATCATTACGTATTTAATGCTTCATTAGACAAGGCCCCAGTTGTTACGCAAGTTGTAGCTTTACTGCTGGGTTTCTGAAGTTTTTATTTATGTTATCATTACCTAGTGAATTATTAGTGTTAGGTTGACCTAAGTTTCAAGGGATAAAACTCATTTACGTAGTTCGGAAACGCATTTCATGAAGTTATCTAACAAAAAACACTAACTAATGGTTAAACGTAGCTGGGAAACGAACCATACGATCGATAATGCAAATACAAATACAAATATTTATTGGTAAAAATTAGTTTTTACAGGTCAGATGTTATAATTGTTCTACAGAGTTACTGAGTAGAAAACAAGACAAGTAATATAAAAATACAACTATAAATTATAATACCTTAATTACTTTTTAAAATAATTTTATATACTTTTTAACAAGGCTATAATAAGAGCATATAAAGAACGATTGAAATACGTGTATCGCCACTCGAGGCGGGCTATACCATCTTCACACCAACTCGCTTCCCTCGTTAAATATTTCCATGCACTTGACAGCGGAGTTAAGTATGGAATCCCATTTTAATGCACACCTACTGAATTAAGCATTAGGCCGTGAATAATATGAGCGCAATCTAACTGTATTATTAATTTTATTAAAGTGATAAATATTATTACATAGAATTTGATATAAAAGCGTTCAAGGTAAAGTACAACATTTATTGTGTTCATACCAAACAACAATGGTAGAGCCTGCTTTAACATCTTCGTACGAATGGGCTGACTCCCCCGGTGCATTACCACGACGCACGGGAAGGGAAAGTGGATTTGATAGTGCAGGAGACACAGGAATGCTAAATACGTTCTTTATGTGCGACTCCTCCTCCGTCGATTAAGGGTAGGCAACGCATCTGCAATCGCTGATGTCTATAGGCAGCGTTTGCTTTGTCATTTTACCGGATTCAGGCGGCCGCTAGCTCATTTACCATACTATGCTTATCTATTCTAATATAATAAAGCGTAAACACACACTGCTTTGTTGCCTAAGATGTCAGCAATTACAATATATTTTTGTATAATTCTTTTTTATTAAAAAGCCCTACACTTACGTCACGCTTTAGGCTATATATTTTCACGCTATTAAACTTAGGGGGTCAATAAATTGGATAAAAACCCTAATGGGGAAAAGAGACCATATGTTGCTGACAACATCAAGGAAAGAAGATTGCCATAGTAAGGTAATTGGTATTTTGACATTTGCAATTGATATATGATAAATGTAAACAATAAACTAAAGTTTTTATATTTTCACGCGGATGAAGCCGCACGGGAACAGCTAGTGATATAATAAACAAATAAAAGAACTTTTTTCACTTTAAAATTTTATACAAACCAAAATGATTAAGGTAATTAACAACTAATTAGTTTTACGTTTCAAGTAAAATGCCGAATAAAAGCAAAGTTATGTAATTTCAATTAATTATTTAAAAGCTTTACCTGTACAAACAAAAACAAAACAAGCGGTAAATGTGTAAACCTTTGCTTTACAAACCAAAACTAATTACAATCGAACAACAACTTTAATTACGCACTCTCAAAGTATTTTAATATGCTAAAGGTTTATAATTATTGAGAATTCTCTTAAATACCTCACTGAATTGATTATGAATCTCTGTGGTATCTCAATTTAGGTACGTATTTGCAAATATCGTTTATAAAATATGCCAAAAATCTAAAACGGAAAATAAGACGGTGCTCGGATGGAATAGCTTTGCGCTCGCGATTTCCGCTCGCCTCGAGTTATGCAACCGCCTTGAACCGGAAACCTACTTTCTTCCTGCCGACAACACTCACATCAACATTTATGCCACAGTGCTATTAAAATGTTAGAAAACATTATGCAAACTTATCGTAAATAGCAACACAGTCGAATTATAAAATGCATATGAGTATAAAAGTTAATTATGTCTAGCATTTCTTGTAATAAAACTTTGAAAAATAAAAAAATTAAATCAATTATTTGACTACTTTCTTTTTAGTCGTATGAGAGTTAGATAGATCACTTTCTAACTAAAAGCTGAAAAACCTTTTCTGAAGCAGACTTAAAACTCAATAGTTTACAATGATATATCATCACCAGCTATACGTCCCCACCGAGGGGCTCGGAGCCTACCCTAAAGTTAGGGTGACTAGGCCATAGTCAACCACGCTGGCCAAGTGCGGGTTGGTTGACTTCACACTTATCTTTGAATTTCTTCGCCGATATGTGCAGGTTGCATCACGATGTTTTCCTTCACCGTAAGAACGTCGGGTAAATTATGTACATGTACATATGAAAATTCGAAAAATAGAAAAATCACATTGGTACATGGCGGCGGGATTCGAACCCAAGACCTGTAAATTACAAGTCAAGTGCTTAAACCACTGAGCCACCGACGCTCCGCATATAATTTAGAATAATTACTTTTATCTTAGCATCTCAAATCAAGAGTACAGAAGTTGCAAACTGCATTTAAATTGCTAACAAGGAGAAACGATATCCGTTAGTTATTAATTGGCTAGCGGAGTAGCCTCCTGGATGTAGCTTAGGAAAGTGGAGCGAACGCTAATTAACAAGATTATTTCATGTTACCATCCAGTTCGCAATAGTAAAACAGTTAATTTCATAATCTTCCTTAACAGCATTATTAACATTAATACAACCAGAGATATTGAGAATATTAACAATCTTATTTTTCAGTAAGATTCCTTCATAAGTTACCTTTTTTTTCAATGTTCCTAAACCATTGCACACATTCTATTGATAATTTGGTATGGAATCCTTGAGAATTCACATAATATTTTTGATCCAAATTTATATAATAAAAAAAAGTTTCCACTAATAAATAAATCTTCTAATTTTTCAAATTTCAAAAGCTCCCGGTGCTTACAACATAGGCATCGAAAGGACAATGTCATTTGAAGCATTTCGAAGTTCATTTTCCAATCAGTTCATAAGCATCATTAAAAACAGAAATGAATCGGTAACCGTTTATGGAAGTCGGTTAGAAATGTCAACATTAAACCCCTCCAGCATGATGTGACCTCGGAAGGTTTTTGTAGTTGGAGCAGCATTTTTCTCACAACGTCCTTCACCACAGAGCACGTTAATCAACACAGAGCCGCCACAATAGCTAATTAAGTTTCACTCTAATTAGTACAACAGAATAGCCTCTTCCTACCTCTTGTCTTCCTATATTATCTCTGAGCATACCTGGCCTAGAGTAATTATAAAACAACTGAAATAAGTTAATTATCCTTTAAATACAATAATTAGTGACTTATCTGTTAAAAGCTGTTGTGCACAGAGCTTTGAATTTTTTTTTAGTTTATCTATACTATTATAATATTATAAAGCGTAAACACACACTTCTTTGTTGCCTAAAATGTCAGCAATTACAGCATATTTTTGAATAATTCGTTTTTAATAAAAAGCCCTACACTTACGTCACGCTTTAGGCTATATATTTTCATGCCATTAAACTTAAAGGGTAAATATTTTGGATAAAAACCCTAATGTAGGAAAGAGACCATAAGTTGATGCCAACATCAAGAAGCAAGATTGCCATGGTTTGTCATCACGTCATGTCATTTTGACATTTGCAATAGAGAATTTGACAAATGTAAACAATAAAATAGAGTTTTTATAATTTCACGCGGATGAAGCCGCAAGCGAACAGCTAGTTTCTATATAAAATGCTACCATAGTAACAAAATTTATCCGGAAATATGTAGGTAAGGAAAAGGATCAAGGGATCTAAGGACGATTCCGCGCCGATTGGTTATAGTCTCGATCCGACACGTTAAATAGTTTTCACTTGATTGACCAACAATAAAATACAGTTTCCTTATTCATTAATAAAGCCGAAATACAGGTTATAATACGAGTGCTTTCTCATTGGAAGGACTCGTTCTTTTGGGACTTTTCATTTTTTTTACAACAAAACTCCCGTGGCTCCAAAAAAATCACGACTTCTCGTTTTAAAAATGTACTTTTAACTGTGGATTCGTGAGCTCCATCGTATAGAGAGACTAGTTCGATATTTGAAGTTATTTATACCAACATAAAAATGGATATGCCTACGCCGTAGCGACCGCTACGTTTCCGGTTTTTATTTTGTATTGGAGAACGGGAAAATGATATCGTTGTATACCAATTCCTCTATCATATAATATGTATTGTTGTATATAATTCACATATATAACTTTTAAATACACTTACTTTTCATTTTTCTTTTTTGCCTAGTAAATAAGTTATCTATTTAGTTTAAAAATGAATAACAATCCCATTAAGATAATTGCCTTTCGTGACCCAAAACAAAGCGGCTATTTAAACTGGTGTTACAATAAAATTTACATAAAACCTACTCTAAATTGCACTGTGGTCAGATGTAAATTGTACGTCATTGTTATTTTAATTTTAGAATGAATTTTAGGAATACTTAAAAACAATTTAAAAAGCTTAATTGTAATACTTTGATATCATTATAGAATAACTACGTTTATAGAATTAAACATTTCTATTAACATTTGATTAATCTGAGCCTTTGTTTCTGTAAGGGAACTATTCAATTAAATTATTCATTAATTAATAACTATTGGCCAATTAAGTTTGAAACCATTCAAATAATTAATTTCATTGAACATTCTGGTACTCTATTTTCATCTGATAACACAACACTTCATAAATATGATTGCATATTCCACTAGCCATATTTTAATTATCAATTAACGCAAAAATACATGACCAATGATCAATTGATCATTAAGACGGGGAGTCCTAGGCTAGACTGTAAGCTGGTACTGGTGTGAGGGCCGGTCTAATCCTCCACCTCTGAATATGTCGTCGTTATCAATGTCGTCATATATGGGTATGTATGGGTATATCTATATTAATTTTATAAAGAGGTAAAATGTGTATTTTTTTAATTTTGCCAGACCCAAAAACAAATGGGCCGATTTCAAAAATTCCTTCACCATTAAAAAGCTACGTTATCAGTCAGTAATATAATCCATATTTTTTATTAACGCGGGCAAAGTTGCGAGCAACAGCTACTTTTCTATAATTATTAATGTACATGGGATTTTGTAGAATTAAAAGATGTACGAATAAGTAATTTATTATCCAGTTCGGAAACACTGTCAGCCTACTCGCTGCAATGACAAATAGTATTCAAAATGAAATCTGTGAGCGAACGAATGATTGATGTGTTGTGACGATTTCGTTGTATTGCTCTCACGAAAGCTATGTTTCATTTTGGTAATTAACTGTGACGTGTGAAAATGCATCGTTTAAAATGTTTTTATCGTGTCACAATGTGTTACACAGCTGGTTAAATCATTTATGCAATCTTTGTAGTATACAAATAGTATTTTTAACTATGGTGTAACAGTTTCGATAGATCAAGGTTTATTGTAAAATTAGATTTACAGAACGTTTAGTAGAAAAATATGATATTAAAATCTGCAATTACGCGACGATATGAAGCAAGTAATAAATTAAAAAACTGTAACAAAATTTAATATTATGCCTGACCCACTTAAAACATGTAGATTATGTGAAAATGTCGCAAGGGGTGGAATGACAAACGAACATAGCGAAGACCTTTTTGGTTGATAATTAATTCATGTATTACATATATGTATTTTGTTTAAATGAATCGTCCGACGTGCATAATATGCTCAAATATAGCAGATAAAACACAAATTAAACTACATTGGTAATATAATATACTAGAACTTAACATGCGACTTCATCCACATGAAATTATAAAAACTATTTTATTGTTTATATTTGTCAAACTCTCAATTGCAAATGTCAAAATTACCGTTACCCTAATATCTTTGTTTTCTTAATGTTGGTAGCTTGTAGTTTATTGTCCCTTTCCCACATGAAGCTTTTTTCAAATTCATTGACCCCTAAGTTTAATAGCGTGAAAATATGTAGCCTAAAGCGTGTCGAATTATTCAAAAACATGCTGCGATTGCTGATATCCTACACCACGAAGTAGTGTGTGTTTACGTTTTATTATATTAGTATAGAAATATAGTTTAAATGCTATTCAGGACAAAACATTTAAATTAAAACAATCGAACACATGGATGATAAAAGGAATAAACACGTTTCCATGATCAAAACCCAGGAATATGGGTTCCATCAGTTCGAACTATTATGCCTGAACACGTTCCTGTGTAAGTGAGGGCTTTATCTTTGACGCCGCACCGCGTACAATCACACGTAGCACGCAATACCCCAAATCAGAAATGGAATTAAAAATTCATATATGAACTTTATGTACAGTTGAAAAATTAAATTCGCTTCTCTTTTACGTTCGAACATTTTTCCCCATACAAGCTATAACCTAGCACGTATTTAGTGTTTTAACAATTATTTTAATTTAATTTTTGGAATACAAATTAAGATTAAAAATTAATCGTCACTGGAGTATAATATTATTAATTTATGGATAACCTTTTGTAATCAGCTGTAATTAAAAAAAAATCTTAATATGTAACTATTAAATTATATATTCGTATGTCAACAAGCGAACATTTATTTAGTGATTATCAAACATACATAATCCGCTTACAACACAGTATGCTCGGGGATCGCAACGCAAACCAAACTTTCTAATATAAACCGAAATCCGGCGCTGAAACAATTTAACACAAACAAATGTTAAATACTAAGAGCTGGAAAATATACGTGATATTCTCTCTGAATATAAGTTTGTACATGATGTTTTAGGTCTTTGCACTTTAATAACATCTTCTATTCGATCTACGATTTCGGGAAGATGATTTGCGTTGCTGATGACGAAAATCGCATTTAATTTTCTTTTGTCTGCCTGTCTGTTTGTCCGCAAGCCGCGTTTGTTCCGGATAATCTCCGAAACGGCTGGGTTGATTTTAACGGGACTTTCACTGGAGGGTAGCTGACATGGACGGGCATATTATAGGCTACATTATTTTTTAATTCCGCGCTGTCTATATCGCGACCGGGCCGCTATCTCTGGAACGGGTGGACCGATTTGGACTTTGACTGGAGTAGCTGGTAAAAAGTAGATGCACGAGGAAATGTTATAGATGACCATGTTTTTAACACACAGCTGACAGCTCGTGCTTTATGAATATCAATAGTTTATGACTGAATTTTATTTTCTGGTCCAAATTCTAGGCCTTCATTATTCCAACCTTTTCTAATTCATAATGTCTCATACAGTAAAGATTAAATGAAAATATGAAAATATTCCCTATTACATCTTCTTCACTGTCTTCTAGTAAAGGGAGCAACGCGTCTATAACACATTAAATTCTTGCAATAGCTACGTCAAATATGGTCTATGGGTATGATTTGTTTGCTACTTTTGTTTTATACGATAAGGTGGCAAACGAGCAAGCGGCAACTTAAATCCGCCGAAATGGCGAAGCGACCGAAGCCCATAGACATCCGCAATTGCAGATGCGTTGCCTACCCTAAATCGACGGAGGAGGAGACGCACATAAAGAGGATATTTCTCCTTCCTATGCGTCTCCTCCACCGTCAAATCCACTTTCCCATCCAAACCTTTCCCTATAAGAAAACGGCGGAACGGGAAAGTGACTAAAGTTGGGCCTCCGACACCACACTCATCAGACGAAACGCGGAATTGCTCCCGCTTCACGCCTGTCTTCTGTGTGGTCGTGGTATTGCACCGGGCGAGCCGACCCATTCGTGCTAAGATGTTAAAGCGGGCTCTACCACTGTTAAAAACTTTTCTACCGTTTTACATTTATTTATTTTTACATAAAAATAAAACTTTTGTGGGTGAAATTTAGTCATCTAATACATTTAAATCGTATTCGTTACAAGAAACGTATTCGATGTATATTGGAAGTGAAATAAGTGATGAGATTCTTAATTCAACAAACTCACGGATCCCTTTGCTTATTTGCATATAAAAGGTTGGCGAATGTACCCACTCTGTTGAAACGCGCATCATTGAAAGCCTAATAATGTACCTTGGTGTCTAAAACGGTATCAAAATTGTAGAATATATAAGTATTTAAAAAAATATGAGGTAACTTTTTAATGTAAGTTTAACTTTTTAGTCATTAAAAATAATGAACGAAAAATAAACTACATTTCGAATTACGTTAGTAATCACATTAATTATTTTTAAATATCTAGAAATAGTTGGCGCAAAAAATACATGCCCCGGTTGATTTCTAAGCAGGTCAAGCAAAGCTTCAACACGCGGGAAAAGGAATCATATTTAAAATGACACATTTAGTAACGAGTTATGTATCTGAATATTTTATTTACCGACATATTAAAATTATGTAAAAAGTCCTACTTGCTTAGTGCTTCTTTAAGCAAACGTAAATGAGATTTCTAGTTGAGCAAAAATGATAGGCCATTGAATGATGAACTTTGACAAGCATTTTTCTAGAGTTTAGATTCCAACTAGCTGTTGCCCGCGACTTCATCCACGCAATTTTAAGAGAAAAAATTAGCCTATAATATGCCCGTCTATGTTAGCTACCCTTCAGTGAAAGTGCGGTCGAAATCGGCCCAGCCGTTTCGGAGTTTACCCGTAACAAACGCGGCTTGCGGACAGACAGACGAACGTTTTTTAATGCGATTTTCAGTATCAGCAACTTCAACTTCAACTCTTCCTGAAATCTGGAAATTTCCTTTTGATATTATAAACTGACACTTCAATTTTATTATATGTATAGATACAGACGGATGTGCAAGCGGATTGTCTTTTAGGCCATGTCAATAGTTTGAGGTTTATCGTTTTTATCTCGTACGAATTAAAGTATTATTTAAAAAAAAAAAAACAAATTATAAATTTTGAAATTAGTACAAATTAATTGAAATAGTCTTTGATTCTAAATAAATATATTTATTTTTAATGAGATGTCATAATTAACGCATGTTGAGTATCCTCGTCGAGTGTACGTGAAAATTTAACGAGGGTTTTCAAGTGGCATTTTCAGAGCTGTCGCGAACAAAGTTCCAAGTTTAGTGCAGTCAAGTACCATTTGTAACGCAGAATTAGATTGAAAATTATATTATGGGCCTACTACTTCGTCTACAGATATTAGAATGTAGAGCTATAATAACCAGTACCTAAATATCAGTAAAAAATAATTGTCTAAACATAATAAAGCTGTTAATAAGAGCCGATATCCGTTGCTCTGACTTTCTTAATAAGAACTCAAACACAATGCTATCATTATTTTAATTATACTTAATAATTTCCAAGAATAATTATTTCGAAATATCAAAGACTAATGATTGTGAATTTTCATTCATCCCTTTTCAGACGAAATGTTCAAATTGGTTAATCAATTTGGAATCATTTTCATAATAATTGGCGGGTAATGCGGTTACCTTTGAATAATTTTATCCGAAATTCTTTGATATTTCACTAATAAAGCTATTTTAAAATTCGTAGAAAATCGTTTTACATTTATTTATTTCTTAATCAATAAGCATATCATTTTCTTCCGTCATAACTTTGTTAAAAGACGAACTATAAAATAACAACGCTAAGCATCACATCTATTAATTAAACATTTATAAGTGTTTATGATTAAACAATTTTGGCTACAGATTATTAAATAATAATTATCATCACCAAGCTCACTATACGTCCCCACTAAGGGGCTCGGACCCTACCCTAAGTGAGGGGTGACTAGGTCATAGTCAACTACGCTGGCCCACTACGGGTTTGTTGACTTCACTCATCTCTTTTAATTTCTTCGCCAATATGTGCAGGTTGCATCATGATGTATATGGCGGGATTCAAACGCAAGACCTGTAGATTATAAGTTAAGTGCTTAAACCTCTGAGCCACCGACGCGGACGCTCCAGTAATAACGGAAATATCTTAATTATGTTATATAAATAAGGTATATTTTATAGTTAGCTTATAATAAGGCAATGCAGACCACGGCTTTGTAAATCAGACGTGCCGCGTTCGGAAATGAATGTGCAAATAAAAGTACCGCACTGAATCCGGAAGGGAAGGCTGGAACGTGGACTTTATTTAATTTACCGTCACTCGTATTATAATGTAATTTGGTACTTTAACTGAATCCAAACATTTTCCTTTTGTATCAAAGCAAAGAAAAGTTTTGAGTTCAACGTATATTATCGTTTTTTTAAGAGTAAAAGACAATTTTTATGCAAATAGGTTACTGAGATTTTATTTTTAAATGCTAAACACCTGATGTAAAATGTATTTGTTTCGTTTTAACTTTGATAGTAGAGCTTTCTTTTGGATTTGTGTTAATCGGTCATACACAAGATATCAAAACAGGATGTTTTTGTACGTAAAATCTTTCATATTTAAAAAGATGACAAACCGCTATGTAAATTAGCATAACGTATTTTAAAATACTCTCTCTTCCATAGCTGTTAAAAGTGTGTGATCTCGTTTACGGGAGAAACTCCTCGCCCGCGTGTTCTGAAAGCATTTAATAAAAGCTAACGAGTGGATGAAAAAGCGTAGGATTGCAGTTAACGAGCCGCATGCCTTCTCTGTTCGAGACTTGCAGGTTTACTACTCGCGCAATATAAATTTACCTTGTTACCACTTCATTTAAAACATATATATCTATACTATCTATACTGTTATTATGAAGAGGAAATATATTTTGATGAATAATATTTCCTCTTCATAATAAATAACAATAATAATAACATTCATAAACATAATAACTTTCAATAGAAATAACTCAAAAACTACTAGGTCGATTTCAAAAATTCTTTCACCACTAGAAAGCCACGTCATCACTGAGTAACATAGGCTGTATTTTTAAATTTTACGTGGACGAAATCGCGAGCAACAGTTAGTCTACAATAAAATAAATAAACTGACAAAAATTGTAACTGTGGAATGTATCTAAAAAATCGTTAATTCCTCTTTTAATTTTAGGTATATTTGCGTCATGAATCTATTGTTGTTTCTTTATTTTTTTGAAAGCGTAGCTTTTGTTCTGTTTTTAAAAGCTTATACGCCTACATTCAACCTACGTAATTGCTCTTTCAAATTGGTCAAACCATTGTTGGATTTATTAAAAGTGAATGAACGTGGAATCTTATATTTTATCTTAGTTCGTAATACTTCAAGGATAGAGATTGCCTAAAGTAATTTAATATTAATATTAGATAATACCTACATGGATAAATAGTTAGATCTTTTTTTTTATTTCTTCAGAAATTACTTGATGATTTTTGAGTCTTATTTCATTGTTGCCATTTAAAAGCGTGATTCAAAGCAATCGATGGTATTCTCTTACGCTTTAAACAAATGTGTTTTAAATTATTTAAACTTTTGTGAGACATTCTATAACGAATTATTTTACGACTGTTACTCACGTCTACTTTTTGTTTCGTCTAAATGTGTTTTTGTGTATTTAAGAAAAAAAATGTTCAATTGTTGACAGTCTTAAATGCTACGAACGATTTCACAAAGAGAAATTTTACCTACACAGTTAACGTAATTTTGTTTCATATGTTTGTGCGTATTTACTTATATCGATTTCTACAACAAAACGAAGTCTTACTAGCTTATTTTGTATCATATAGCGAGATTTTTTTCGTTTTAAGGCATTGTTATTGTGAAAGTAATGATATGATATTTAATAGCTGATATTTTTTTTAATGTACAAGGGAAACAATTGTTAACTTATTTTATAACAAATATTTGAAAGGACTCAATATTTATTTGTAAACTTCAATCTTTAGTGGCTATTTCCATTTTGCATAACAGCGCGACCAGAGTTAGCTTAGATCGTATGTTAGTGTCAGTAGTGAAAATAGACATCCAAAGTCACGCGCAGGCATCTGTGGAAATTGTTTCCTAGTATTTTTTTTAAAATTTGATATGAATCATACTAATACTAATATTATAATGCGAAAGTTTGGATTTTTTTATCTTTATTGGGAAAAGGGAGGATTTTTATCTTTGGAAAGACATCAAACTTTAGATGGATGGATGAATTTTTGTTAGAGTTCGTAGCCTAAACGTCTGAACGGATCTCGATAATTCGATTTGGTATAGATGTAGAGGATAGTCTGGAAGAACACATAGGCTCACTTTTGTTTTTTTTTTTTAATTCCACGCAGATGGAGTCTCGGGTGACAGCTACTTTTATAAAGGAATAAAACTATCAGTTTTAACAAAAAATGACTTTGTGTATAAAAAATTAATATTTAAACCCGTGAAAAGATAAGATTGCTTGCTAAGAAAACATATTTATAACACAATGCTTTCGCTATTCAACATAAGAATGGTGCCATTCTTCTCGCCGCCTCGTCTATCACTTACGTTCGCTTTGATATGTATTCATTCCATTGAATATTTAAATCAAACATATTAAATATATCTTTATAGAAAGACGTTTTAAAAATAGCAAAAATTTTCTTTTAATTTTCTGGTTTAAGAACTTTGGAAAATAGTCGCCAATTCAGTTACTTTAATAAGTACTATTGAACCGAACTATTGGTTAATAATCTATGCCCTCAGATTTACACTAAAACTATTTAACATCGTTTTCATTGTGTTATCTTATTATCTAGATGTACTACAGACCGTTTTACTCATATTTTTAGAACTGTTTTTTTTATTTATTTATTACGAAACGTTAAAAAATCTTACAGGAAAATAGCACAAAAGGTATATCAAAATATGTAGGTACCCGCCTGCCCGCATTCGGCTTTTGTTTCTTGTAGCGTAGCGCTGCTTGCGCTGATGAAAAAGAAAAATGGCGCTTTAAACTCACTGTCATTTGAATCGTCTCAAGAGAAATGAATAAGAGCAGCTCTTATAATGAACAAAAACCATAGGCGTAATATACAAATGTGCTGCACTTTTTATTTGGTATTCTAAACGTGTTCAGTAGGATGAAAATATTGCAGGCCTAACTTTAGTCCCTTTCCCGTTCCACCCTTTTCTAATAAGGAAAGGTTTGGATGGGAATGTGGATTTGACGGTGGAGGAGACGCATAGGAAGGAGAAATATCCTCTTTATGTGCGTCTCCTCCTCCGTCGATTTAGGGTAGGCAACGCATCTGCAATTGCGGATGTCTATGGGCAGTGGTCGCTTCCCCATTTCGGCGGATTTAGGTGGCCGCTTGCTCGTTTGCCACCTTATCGTATAAAAAAAAATTGCAATTTAAATGATTGCACGTGTGATGAGGACAGGGAGAATTCAGGTAATTTAAGTTTTTTGCAGGTGTGACATTCTGTTAGAGTTAGAGGTCAAAATATACGCACTTAATAAAGAAGTTATGAGTCATTTGCCTTACAATGTGACTGATATCTGGCCTACTTCAGACATAATGTTCGTAAGTGTGTTTATTAGCTAATCATAACGTAGTCTAAACGGCGGCTAAATATGAAATTCTAAAACTTGTATCTTTATTCTGTAAAATTATGTCAAATAAATTCCGAATTTAATACAACCGCAGGTGTTCTTTATGTCTAACCGAAATCAGCACATACTTACCTTTGAATAAAAATTATTGATTTTAATCTATACTAATATTATAAAGATGAAAGATTTGTATTTTTGTATTTTTGTATGTATTGAAATAACTCAAAAACTACTGGGCCGATTTTAAAAATTCTTTCACTGTTAGAAAGGTAATTTATCCGTGAGTAACATAGGCTATATTTTTTTAATTTCACGAGGGCGAAGTCGCGAACAACAGCTAGTATTAAATAAATAAAAATTTATCTGTTTCATTCTCAACTATAATTTCCAATTACTCATCCAATACCTGTATAATATTGAAGTCATACTTAAGCGAAAAAACTCATATTCGACATATTCATAAGAAAATCTACTACTTACTTTTTTTTACCAAACTTTTAACTGTAATAGTGTTAAGGCATAAACTTATGATAATTGAGGTGTCAAATTCTTTTTTTTTTTTGTTGCGTTATACCTGAGGCTAGCGTATTCAAAGTAACTTTTCCAGTTTATTAAAGTATAGCTATAAAATACGAATAAACGTAGCAGATATATCTAGAATGTTTAAAGTTTTCTAAGACGAGCGTAAATTGTATGTTAAATAGGGGAAAACCAGTAGTTAAAGTGTGATAAGGACTAGTGGTATGATCCTGTTGAGTGTTGTAAGATAAAACTTTTAATCTTAGATACTACGTGAGGACATTCAAGTAACAACTTTAGAAGCTTCTTAGAGCCACTTAGAGATTAGGAAACTAATACCTATAAGTTTTCATTCACAGTGTTACTACACGTCAATAGAAATCTTAATTCACACTAATATTAGGAATGCGAAAGTTTTGATGGGAGGAAGCATGTTCGTTACAGACATCCCGATGACATTTGGCATAGATGTGGACGAAAGTCTAAAAGAACACTTATACTTCTGTTTATGATAAAAAGTGTATGTGATGTAGTCATCATCTTTCAGTCTTATTTTATAGTAGTTTGCCGAACGATTTATATAAATTTGTTCCATAATTAATAGACTAAACTAGTATTAGATTCACTAAAATTAATATGAAAACAAACTATACGAACCAATGAATTCAGGACAATATTCTGTCATTAACATTGCTTTTGTAGTCACTTTAATGAATATTAGTTAGGAATCGTGCGTGGAACACATACCGCGGAATACAATCGTACATTTCGAACATGTTGAGTGCTCAATCACAACTATGTTATAATTAACTAGCAAAATCGGTGGTAATTCTAAATTTAATAGCAGCTGAACTGTTGTTACAGAGCTTCGGTGAGTCAGTGGTTTAAGCACTTGACTTGTAATCTACAGGTCTTGGGTTCAAATCCCGACGCCATGTACCAATGTGATTTTCGATTTTTCGAATTTTCATATGTACATAATTTACCCGACGTTCTTACGGTGAAAGAAAACATCGTGATGCAACCTGCACATATCGTCGAAGAAATTCAAAGATATGTTGAAGTCAACCAACCCGCACTTGGCCAGCGTGGTTGACTATGGTCTAGTCACCCTAACTTTAGGGTAGACTCCGAGCCCCTGGGTGGGGACGTATAGTGAGCTGGTGATGATGAACTGTTATTATTCTTACGCTATCAATAATTACTTTAAATGTATTATTGCCCCCATGTTGCTTTCTTTAATATTGTTAAACGAAGTTAAATGGATTCTAAGATTTGATTCAACAATGTTAAGGACATTACACAATTGCGTGTTTATGATATAAGCATTTTATTAAGTAGCTAATGTTAAGGTTTCTTAAATATGAATCAAATTCACCTTCTGATTAAAATTTTATATCTTGAACTGTTTTAAAACTGTCAAAGCTATAGTCTGACATAGAAACGTTCAAGATCTTTTGAGTTTAGTTATTTTCGAATCCAATATAAATGTACTATTCAGTGCTGCCCTAGATACTGTCAACAAAATTAACTTTAGGCTTCCTTTGCTATTAATAACATTTATCTAACGTTATTCTAAGATGTACATTATATTTTACAATGTTATTAAAACTTTTTACGAGTACCAACTATTTTCTTAATTAATTCTGAAGCAAAATGTTTAGTTTTAAAAGTTGGTGCTATAATCAGAAAAGTTTTTATGCATAAAACCAGGAAAAAAGAAAAAACACTTGCACTCCTCTTATACAAGGAAAATGTAAAAGGTAGGTCACACCAATATTCTTTGAGGTCGACCCATTTTGCTACCGACGCAAGCTTTATAAGACTTTGAAATTTTGGAACCTTTAAGGGCTGTTTCTTTAAACATGATTATGACACATTTAATTAAATCCTGTATTATTACACAGTGCATCATATCAAGAGCTATGTCATCATCTCCCTGGTCTAAATCTACTGATGTGGATACAGCGCGCAAAATAAACCTTAAATTGTGGCTCAATATTTAGGGCCGGCCGCCTGCTTGATGCCAACAATTAAATAAATTTGAAACCATAAACTAAATTCATAAATTACATTATCTAAGTAAGAAAGTATAACAGATAGCTTGACCAGACTAGGCATTATTCAATCTAATCCCTCAGGTAAGAGTACCTTTAGTCAATAATTGCCAGCCGGCAATGCCTAGCTCAAGTTGTGCAATTAAAGTCTTAACAGTGCCGTTAAACGTGACCCTCTCATTTGCAGGGTGCTTGTCGTTGGCGACGTGATTTTATCGAGCAGTTAAATGACTTCTGAAACATTAAAGAGCTTTAAGGTATAAAACGGTTAAGTATTTTCATTACCTTTACATACTTACGAACGATAGTGAAGTTAATTTGTACGTATAGTGTAGGAGTTACTAAAATAGAATCGATTTAAAAATATTAATTAACTGTCTGGTATATAATGCACTACATAATCTTACTGATATTATAAATGCGAAAGTTTAGATGGATGGATGTTTGTTACAGTTTGTAGCCTAAGCGGCTGATCGGATTTCGATGAAATTTGGCATAGACGTAGAGGATATTCTGGAAGAACACATAGGCTACTCACTTTTGTTTTTTTAATTCCACGCGTACGGAGTCGCGGGCGAAAGCTAGTATTTTTATAAAATATATACATCGTTAAAATTTATTATTATAATATTATCTAGACATTGGTTTTGACATTGGACTTTTTTGTATGATTATATTATCGAGTTACCGTGTCTGTTATATTATCATTTGAATAAAAAAATACGCACCTTATCATTAACTTCGTTCATGTGATAATCAATATATTTACCGTGTTATTATTATCAGACATACTATGCACAGTAGGTAATCAATTGCAGTATTTGATTAACGTCTTTAATATACGCCACTAATATTTTTCGAAATTACAATAATGTTTTTGCTTTTAATTATTTTTGTGCTTTCATTTGCGTTGATGTTAGGAATGGTTAAAAAAATTTATGAAAAATTGACATTGGGAATATGTCGTTCAGCTGCACATATGGTTGGTAAAGTTGTTATAATAACCGGTGGAAACAGTGGAATAGGTTTTGAAACTGCAAAGAATTTAGCGGATCGAGGTGCCAAAGTGATCATCGCTTGTCGAAGTGTAAGCCGAGGTGAAGCAGCTAAGGAAGAGATTATTAAAGCTACTGGAAATTCGAATGTTCACTGTGAAATGTTAGATTTAGCATCGCTACAATCTGTGCGTGAATTTTGTGCGACGATTATGAAAAATGAAGAGCGTTTAGATGTTCTTATCAATAATGCAGCGGCTGGTGGTCTAGGAAACAAAAAGACTAAAGATGGTTTACAAATAGGAATGCAAGTTAATTATTTCGGCCCATTTTTGCTTACATATTTGTTGTTACCTCTCCTTAAATCATCTGCTCCTAGTCGCATAGTGAACGTGTCATCAGCTTTACATATTTATGGTGCAATGGATTTTGATAATTTGAATATGGAAAAATATTGGAGCGACTACTTGGTATACGCTAACAGCAAATTATATCTTAATCTTATGTCGTTAGAGTTGAGCCGAAGATTGGATAACAATGAGGTGACAGCAAATGCATTGCATCCGGGAGTAGCGGCGACAAATATCTTCAGACGTATTAAAAATTCATTTATACGAAATACCCTACTGAGGTGTCTTAATTTTGTGTACCAAGATTCGTGGGAAGCTTCACAAACGTCGGTGTATTTGGCTGTCTCTCCTGAAGTGGCTGGTGTCAGTGGCCGATATTTTACTAATTGTCAAGCGAAGAAACCATCAAAATTATCACAAGATCCAGATTTAGCTAAAAAATTATGGATAGAATCAGAGAAATTAGTAAACTTATCAATTCGTTCTTAAGTTATATATTGACCTAAATAAATATATTTATATTTTATAGACAAGAGTTTACTTACCTTTCTCATTTTTGTTAACTTCAATTCAAACTGCAAAGGTGAAGGCGGTTGTTTCGGAGGAATAGAGTAATCATTGCGTCTTTTGATACAGCAGTCCTACTTGCAAAGAGTCTGTTTTGATTTTATAAGAAAATACAACATATAAATCTATCAAAAGTGAAATTGAATCACCGCTCCAATAGATACCTGTTTCATCACTAGTCCTCGTATGCAGCGAGGCGGATGAAAGGTGACCATGCGTAATACAGAATCCCTTATTCAATACCTGTCGAATGACGTCGCGGAATTTTCACGCCCGCGACCCAAAGGGTGAAGCCGGCATCGTACACGCAAAAAGCGTATTCGGCGCTTAGCAATTTACAACTGTCAGCGTCACACACCTATCGTTTATGATTTTATGCTTACGTGACTCTTAACGTAATGTTTAGAGCTCGCGCTGAATTTTTACAGCAACATTTTCTTATAAAACGAATGATGTTTTTATGAAACGTGTTTTTTTTTAAATAACTGTTTAATGCCCACTGTTCCAATGCGTGCTGAATTACAACAACGAGAGAAAGCATTGCTAACCTGCATCTGAGTTAACCCTCTTGGTAATTTTACAAAAACTTAAAATTAGACTAAGATAGTTTGATGTTAAGTATAATGGATAAAATATTAATTTTGAAAAGACCAAAAATTCATCTGCAAATTTAACAATTCAAACTTAATAGTTACTGAAATTAAGTAATAAATTATTAAATTATTACGTTGGGGCGCCAGAACTCAATTAAAATGCTCATGACATGGGTTTAACCGGACAATTTATTAAACTTTTAATAGGTCACTAGTTGTTAAAATACGAGAATAATTGTTACAATAGTTTTTAAAGTTATATAAATCTTTATTTTATCATTTAATTTATAAGTTTTATGAACGCATTTCAGTAATTTGTGATGAACATGGTAACATTTGGATAATCTCGAAAGGTATGAAATCCGCTTAAAACTGAACACATACAAAATAAACTTAAACGAGGAAACCAAAAACAAAACAGCGACCACCTCTACTACAAACGTTTTCAACTTTCAACAAAGGAATGTACTTCAGTTTTTGCTTAGGGAGAAAATTCAGACGTGATTTTGGACGTTTAAAATAACAAAATCACAGATTCACTTGAAAGTACATTATTGAATTAAATTAAATTGTAGAATTAATCAATTGCTTGGTATAATAACGTATTAATCAGTAAAAAATTAATAATAAAGTGGATTTACGTAACCACATCATTACTACTGCGACGTAGATTCAAGAAGCAGCGTAGAATGCAAAAGGTAAGCTTTTAAATGAACTTTTTCCGTTTTCATTGTGAAAATTTCTTTCTTAATTTACTTTTGGCAAAGCCGAAAGCTCAAGTTCAACAATTAAAAGGCTTAACGTAGCCGTAAGATGCGGCCGGCTCATTAGCAGGTTACCGCCCGCTTGCGGTAACATTTTATCATGCGGATAATTGAGTATTAAAAAGTTTTAGACGCTCAAAGGGGTTATCATGTAAAGCATTTAGTTTTTAAAGTCTATTTATATAATTGGATATACACGAAGTTTTGTTAATAGTCTCTAGAACTCTAACAACAATCGGATTGATATTTGAAGTTGGAAGAAGCTGATCGAGTTTTCATTTTATAGCAGAATTTAGATGGAACCACCAACAAAAATATGATGTTAGAAATATCTTTTTCAATTCTAAATTTAACAAATCTATATAATTACTCTCCGAATAAATTTATAAAATATTTCCTCTAACATCCTCTTCCGATGACTTCCTCTAAATTATTCCGGAACAAACCTGTTTTATCAATTTTAATATCAAATATGCCGTTAAATTTGCAAACAACTTAAAATGTCACGGTCAATAGAATCAGTAACAGATTGTTGTTGTATTTTTCCGTTAAGATTATGTAAATTTGTTGTGTTGTTGATTACGATAATAGTACCTTTTTTTTTTTTTTTT
>LD700005.1:287964-309853 GCA_003118335.3 Papilio memnon
TCACCGTGGTTGACCAAGCCACGGCTACTAGAGCCCCACCGCCACGACAAGGCGGGAACCAGTTGGTGGGGACGATAATAGTACCTAGTTTTGACATTAATGGAAGGCGATTTTTATAGACAACATTTTCTTTATTCCAAACTAGACTAAAGCTATGATTTCAATAAAGATTTACGTCGCTTTTTGTTTACCAATGTCATTGAGAAAACGTATCAAATATTATCGAACATAACAAAATACTAAAATAAAATAGTGCCTACCTAAATCATAGCTGCAATAATTTAAATTAAAAATTGCTACTTAAAAATATATGCCGTTATTTAGCTTTGATTATTATTTTGCAATAGTGTAAGATTATGTAAATCATGATATATCAAAGAATTGGTAGAGTTCAAATATAACAGTACTTTTTTTTAATTCGTGTGTTTATTAATTTATCTTGAAGTACTACCACTGTACTAGTAAAATATATTAGTACTGACAATCGATCACGCATTTTATTACAATCGATAGAAATAATATATTTATTAAGTCAGTGAACTTGACAACATAACAGCCGGCATAAAATTACCACAACCAGTTAAAATCAACTTCCAATTCAGTATTAAATAATTTACCTTCAAGGCTAGTTTTTTAGAGCGACACAATTTCAATGTTGAGTTGCACAAGAGCGAAGCGTCACGAGTCAGTCGCCGGCGCGTGCGTACGCGCGATACCGCTCATAAATAAAACACGAGACGGCCACTTTCGTTGCGACTCGCACCGTACAAAAATGTAGAGAAATCCAAATGGACGTGTATTATCTACGAGTACGCACGTCCATCGATCGCATAACAATATCATAGACTTTATCTAACGGATTGACCTTAGTTCGAACATACATTGAAACATAATTAAAACGTTGTGAACGGTCTGTGCGTTGATTTCCGTCTTATATAACTATCGTGTTGAATAGATATGCAAAATGCTCTTCTGGCTGCCTTTATTGTTATTTGTGTTAATAGTGATTATTGTGAAAGTGTATCTACAGTTGACAAGTGGTATTTGTCGGTCGAATGCTCACATGGTCGGCAAGGTTGTCATCATAACAGGAGGTAGCAGTGGCATAGGATTAGAGACGGCTAAGAATCTAGCGGAGCGCGGCGCTAAAGTGATTATCGCGTGTCGAAGTGTTCGTCGCGCCACTAGAGCCATAGATGAAATAATAAAACAGAGTGGTAACACTAATGTCCATCATAGACAATTGGATCTTTCTTCATTGAAATCTGTCCGTGAATTTTGTTCAAATATATGCAAAACAGAAAAACGTTTAGATGTTCTCATCAATAATGCTGCCGCCGGTGGCCTTGGAAGCGGAAAAACTGAAGATGGATTGCATAAAGGAATGCAAGTGAATTACTTCGGACCTTTCCTATTAACTTGTCTACTAGTACCGCTTTTGAAATCTTCAGCACCAAGTCGTATAGTAACCGTATCATCATCGATGCATAAGTATGGTGAAATGGACTTTGAGAATTTGAACATGGAACGGTATTGGAGCGACCATTTGGTTTACGCAAATAGTAAATTGTTCCTTAATCTGATGACTCTGGAACTAAGCCGGAGATTAAGGGGTACTGACGTCACAGCTAATTGTTTACATCCTGGTGTTACTGCTACTACGGTGTATAAGAACATTAAAAATTCTATTATCCGTGAGATCGTTGACACGCTTGTTAATTTTTTAAACAAGGATCTGTGGCAAGCTTCGCAGACGTCTGTTTACTTGGCGGTATCTCCAGAAGTGGCAGACATAAGTGGTCGCTACTTCAGTGATTGTCGTCAAAAACAACCATCTCTTCTGTCACAAGATTTAGAAGTCGCTAATCGATTATGGATCGAATCAGAAAATCTTGTCGATTACAAGTTACCTACTGAATGAATTTGCCAAATGTTTATTGAAATAACTTATATGTAAATATAGATAATAATGACTGACATGTTGCTCAATTTAATTTTGATAATAAAAATGTTTTTAATGTAAATTGATTTTAATATATTATTGTTACAAAAAGAAAATCATTGACACAAGTTGATTCAACGCATAGATATTTTGAATATTTCCGTATTGTGACGTCCTTTATATCACTTAATTGCTGAATGATAATGACCGTGGATATCTATACCAAATAAAACGCAAAGTCATATTTATAAAAACATTATTATATTTTATTTAACTAAAATCAACATAATATCAGAAACCTCATTGAAATCATTCTTATCGTCTGTGAAAATCACGATTTTATTCACTCTGTAAATTGTGACACAAAAAGTTATAAAATATCCAAAGAAATACAAGTAATTAAGATTGTTTGTATAAGTACCAAGTAGCAAGTGATATTTAACGAACATATTATCCTCCCCGTAACATAATAAGTTAACAACTATTTAAACAGACGACTAAAGTAGATGTTTCAACACGAATCTATAATTTTTTTGTTCCTCTGTTTTTCAAGTGCTTCTTCTTATCATTATTTTAATGTTTATCTTTAAAAAGACATCGAATAGAAAATATTGATTCTGGTTTCATTATCTGTGGTTTGTATTTTTTTCGTTGTTATGTAGTTTAACTCTGTATTAAAACTAAAATATTAAATTTATTTGATTTTCTCAAATATTACACAATAAATATTGTTGACCCCATATTATACCAAGCTCAGCGATTACATTTGGATATTTATGCAAAACATATTAAATAAAATACATATAATGGTGCCTTTATGTCGCATAGCGTTTTTATTTTTATTCTTACTGCCCGGAAACACGCTATAAAATCATTAACATTAAACAGTTATAACCTTTGCCGATCTATAATAAGGCTTGAAGTACACAGACACAAAAACGAAACAGACGCGAAACAGTTCTTCGAAACGATTCCCATTTATACTAGTTTCATATTAAACTTCACTACGCTTTGGTTTCGCTTCGTTTCCAGGACTACTACAAGCATTAATATGGCTAACCGGTGACGATTACGTACTGCAATTTAACAATTATGTACAGTAAAATGGCACAGTAATAAAATGTTGCATTAATAAAAGTGTATTACATGAAAAGAAACGTTAAAAAAGTATTAATACAAAGCTTTAAAGGTATAAAAAGTATACAGACGGATTGGGAACCTTCTTTTTCAAGTAGTTTAAAATACAACATATCCTTCTCAAAAGTCCTTTGGATGTTTATGGGAAAAAAAATTGTGATCAGTCGTGTCAATGAAGTGTACAATAAGTAACAATTTTAAATTTGTAATATTAGCTACATAGTTACGACAACGTCAAGTTCATTAAAATTGTTCATTCAGTGAAGGCTAAAAAAATTTTGTTCTCAAAAATTTTAATTAACGTCATAATTCATATTTGTAGAAAATTTGCATGGACTTGGACAATTTATGGGCGAGCACACGTGAACGTTAAATTGAAATAGCTTCGCGGTCGAGAACGCTATCCGATTTATTTGCTGATAAATTCTTCGAACCGAAATTGAACTTTTTATTAAATATTTCTATTCAGTGTTATGAAGTATTGGGATTTCAATATCATTGCGTGTGATACCTTTTTTACCAACTGATGTGTGATCTAACATACCCCTAGCCTAAACGCCTTAAAGTTTTATTCATTTCGTAGTTTCCTTTGTATCCTCACTTTCCTTCGTAAGGAGTAAAAGGTTAGCATGGTATGGGCATGTTATGAGGAGGGATGAATCGCTTGTAATAAGGAGAACGTTAGTTATGAGTGTGGAAGGGTACACCGGTAGAGGTAGACGTAGAAAGAGATGAATGGATTGCGTGAAAGGTGACATGATCAAGAAGGGAGTGATGACTGAGATGACGTATGATAGAGTTATGTGGAGGACAAAAACCTGTCGCGCCGACCCTACGGGAGTAGGATAAGGAGGAAGATGATGAGTTTCCTTTGTATTATGCAGTTTACATTATTCCAGTCCAGCGATGACCCACACATTGCATTCCAGGGAGGATTAAAGTTTTTCTAGTTATAATCTGTCTCTGATTACGCTAGTCTGGCATTACGGAAACCGGGAAATATATTTCAGGAACATTGATTATCGATTAATTAAATGCTAATTTGTTATAGCAATTGATCCACTATACGTGTATTATCTGGAGGATAATTTTTGGTGGCTAATATTAACATCTGTTTAATCGAATTCCGGTCAATTCAAATAAGTAGTTCATTTACTTTACCGTAACTTTATTACGTTAGAAGAATATTATAAATCGTTGAATGTTAATAGTTTGTTAATAGCAAAGTTTGTACAAGATATTAATAAACTCCTATCTTGAAGAATTTCTGAGATTTTAAGCATAAACTTTTGCAAAAAGTATTTCTTCTATGGTGTAGAGTAAATCCGGCTGGGTCGCGGAAGATAACGCGAGCGTTCTCGTGACCCAGCCACAGGCGGACGGAAGGAACACCGCGGGTTTTTAGTGGGTATTCCGGCCATTCTCCATCTTCTTGGCCGGCGAGTCCCACATACCCTCCTGATAACGGGGGGATGCGTAAATGCATTTTCGCAGCGAGAAAAGAAAAAGGTGTAGAGTAAAGTTAATTATTGTTCGTGTCAAGTGTTTACTGTTTCGAAAAAAATATGTGTGGATAGATACAAAATGTAAATATTAAAATAGATTATTTATGGATTGAATCCAAGGTATCCCTATTAAAACATTTTTTTTTTATAAAGATTTATATTCGTATTTTATAATAACTATATCATTTTTCAGACAAGGGTTGAGGTTCAAATGTATTTTTATATAAAATATCTATATTTAGGTCGACGGGTAAATTGTTTCGCGAAACTAACGCTGATTTGATTTTCAGTGTGGTAACATAAGTGACGAGGGTAAATATGAAAATATTTTCATAAGTGTTATAGGTATCGTGTTATTCAAAATGGAATTCTTAAATATCGTTAAAATATTGCGAAATTGCTAAATTCTGTGTTAAATAAAAAAAAATATGCAAAAACAATTTAAAACCACGATAAACCAAGTAAAAATTAGTCATATTTTATTAAGCCTCCATTTGTTCTTTCATAACTACTAAACCACGAAATTAATTTTCAAACGGTTTTTATCACTTTGTATATAAAAAGAAAAAGATGGATGGATTGCGTGAAAGGTGACATGATCAAGAAGTGATGACTGAGATGACGGATGACAGAGTTATTTGGAGGACGAAAACCCGGTGCGCCGGCCCTACGGGAGTAGGATAAGGATGATGATGATGATGATGATGATATAATTAATTCCGGATTGTTAATAAACTTAATACTTTATTTTAATATTAGTTATTTGCTTATTAATTGTGGGAAAAAGATCAATAGCAAATCTATGATTTTCCCGTGCGAATCCGGAGAAGATCGCTAGTATATTTCATACAATATCAGAAGCTATATTTATATATTAAGCCACGTGTTTTAATGTTGCCACATCAAAATGAAAAGGTTATAACTCTAAAATTGTAATTAAGGCCGGAGAGGGTTTGGAAAGAAAAATTAAATGAATTCTCTCCATGTTTTGGTTGAGGACGGCATATTTTTCACATATGAGCTAACGGTCGGCCGGCCGCCGGTACTAATTAACAAGATTAGCATACTTCTTTGCGGAGTTTTTGCATTTCAAATGTTAATATAAAATATCGAATTTTTGTTACTGCATTAAAAAACGTAACAAACATTTTTATGACAAAGCCTTATTAAGAGTTTTTTTCTTTGTATTGCATAGTTAAGTTAAGTTTAAGTTTAAAAGTTTAAGGATCTATCTAAGTATATTTGTTTCTGAATACAAACACTAAACTTTTTTTTACAAATTAAAGATAAAAAGGCACTGCAATTGTAGATAATATACACCACATGATTAACACTTTGCCATTTTTAATCAGCAGGCGCAAAGTCTATTTTTGTATACTAGTACTTTTTTCAGTTAATAAAATGTAATACTTATTAATAAATGGCATCATTGACTTAAGGAATAAATTAGAGACTCCTCCGAGTGCGTAATTGTTTGCATTAGTGGATGCATTAAAGGCAGCAATTACTCTCCAGTTGCCAAATCTCCTAGTGAGCGTGGCAGTTATGGAAATTACCCTAATGTATAACTATAAGATGTTTAATTTTCCACAAGACAAACACGCATTTGAATTAACCTACCATTTTTCTTTAGTATTTCATATGTACAATTTAGTGACGAAATTAAAATTCTAAACGTTAGACTGCATTGTATGTTTCATACATTCGTAGGATCTTAATTAATACCTATGTATCCCATTGTAGCCGTATTTATAGTCTAAACAATTACCCAGTCCAAAACTTGTTCACTTCATTTAATTATTCTAAAAAATACTTCTTAGTAAGTCCTAAGTCAATAAGCGGCATTTTAATTATCTTTCCTTTTTAATTTAACAAGACAAAAAGTTTATTTCTCTTTTAGAAATTATAATAAAGGCATGAAGGCCCGGAAAGAAGGACAAAATTGATGTTAGCCATTTTTCAGTTAAGGACGCCGAGGCATTTTTTCACGTACAAACTGGGGCAGCTCGAGCCACTAATTAACAGGATTAGCTTTTACTTTTTATGCAACCATTACAAATATTTTAAGCAACATAATTTAAATTAAACTTTACTTAAAACAAATCAACAATTCTGAAATCCAATTTAAATCTAACCTACATTTTAATCATATTATAGTTTTGCTAAGTTTGATTTCCGGCCAAAGTACGTGAATAAAATTGACGATTAAAATATTTGAAGAACATTTTTAGTTGAACATATGATAATATTAAGCTTGCATTTTATAATTCAGACTTTTTCAATGCTAAAGTGGGCTGTGTGAAAAACTAGATTAATAACATGTATAACTGACCGTATATTTTATACGCGACCTGGTGAAAAGAGTGCACTTAGAATTAATTAACAAAATTATTATATTGAAATAAAATTGTTACAAACCCAGTTATTCAATACAACTGCTCAAAGATACAATCGCTTAAATTTTAAATCATATTACCCTACACTGATTACACTAAAACGAACTACAATCAATAATTATAGTTAAAAAAGATCTAGAAATTCGAATAATAGGCATGTTATAAAAATAGTGCACGCAATTTAATAACAAATTTTATTGCTATTATTTTTAGGAAGGAGTTTCTACAACTCAAGTAGATCTTTGTAACATCTGATCACAGTATTAAGCTACTCTTGGTATTTTCTGCTGTTACACGAGGCAGTTTTATTTTTTTTATTTGAATTTCCATTTTTCCTAATGTACCACAAAACCTTGATATTTATTAGCCCCGCGCAGTCTGGCAGCGAATGCCACGCTGTACTAATTAAACAAGATTTGTTAGTTCATTTTGAGACCATTCAGTCTAGAAATATACCAATTTATCACGTAGAATAGGCAAAAGTCATTGTGCGTAGAAAATATAGATGAGCGAAAAGAACGGATATTGCTCTATCATACAATACTAATATTATAAATCCGAAACATTAAATGGATGGATGAATGGATGAATGTATGTTAAAGTTTGTAGCCTAAACGGCTGAACGGATTTTGATGAAATTTGGTATAGATGTAGAGAATAGTCTGGAAGCATACATAGGGTACTCACTTTTGTTTTTTTTAATTCCACGGGGATGGAGTCGCGGGCGAAAGCTAGTTAATATAATAAATTAATTAAAATACTTTAAATTCAGTTTAAAATCCCAACGTGCAGATGCGTCTCACTCTTTATATTGCTAAGAAAATCTTGACATGTTAATTAACGAGATTTACAAGCTCATTTTAAAAGAGCTACCCACATGAAAGTGCTGGCAATTTATCTCTCATACTTACGCTGTAAGGCTCAATTTTTATAATTGACATGAAAGTTTATGCTAAAAAACACTTTAGTCGTTATTACTGTTTTCTGTACGATTTGAAAAAAAAAACCCGTAAAATCTAAAAATCCTTGACTTCCGTGTTACGTTGCATTTAATCTAAATTCGAATTCATGAGACCAAACCTCTTATTTTTACAAAGACAAATAATAACATACCCTTAAAACCCCAACAAGCCTTATTAACCACAAACATGTCAACGCTTAACCTAAAATTATAAACACACGTGGGGTACCGCTACATGGAAATTAAACTGGTGGCGCTGATCAAAGTTTTCTCATACAATTTAAACTTTATATTCAATGAACGGTGCTAAGTAATTTACGTAGCAAATAAATATAACCTCTATTACTACTAATTAAGATTCATTCTTATATAACATTCACCTCTATTAGTCCAGTATAGAGTTTTCAATTCTCTAACACTAATTTAACATGTATAAGTATATTCTTCTTTAAAAATACTTATTTTTATCTCGTTTTCGTAACAAAAATTCAAAGCAAATAAATGTAACTCTACTTTTCTTGTAACAATAAATGTTGAAGGTATATTTGTACGGCAAACGCAAGTATTGCAGACTCGATTCATTAACAAGATTTGCATGTTCATTTCCAAAGGACGGATATTAGCCATCACTGTTATTTGTTCGTTTATATCTGACATTAGCAGGTAACGTGTTGAGCCTTAATTAAGTTAAAACAGGTTTAAATCTGAAATAATTCTAGCAAAGCCAGTAGCGGATGAATCCCACAAGACGTACTCGTGATTTATGCAATTACTTGCGCTAACTCTAGTTTTACAATTCGAGTTAGTGTCTAGTACAATTGGATATAAGTTAGAACTCGCAGCGCTGTTTCTTTTATTTAATAGAATTTCATTAAAATTGCATTCGTAAATCAAATTGATATATAAAGTTAAACAAAACGATTTATGAAAATACTAAACTATCAAAATGATTCCTCTGTAAATCCTTAAGGGCATCTATCTCCAACTAAAGCAGAAATAATTAAGTAAAAGTTTTCTTTGTAACTCTATATGTACTCGTATAGCAGCAACTAATCTTCGTTCACAAAAGTTACTTTAACTTAAAGCACCTTTTAATAATAAATTTCGACACAAAGCACAGCTCCGCTCTCGTACACTTTGAAATTTAACATTGAAACTAAAGCTTTGGTGAAGTTTCGTTTCCGGTTCGTAGCACTCATACGTTCCTTTATATTCAAGATTTGAATAGGATGAAACTTTAAGCTTTCATTCGTGTGAATAATTAGAATTAGCGAACTTACATCATCCTAATTGGACCTTGAAATTATTTCGTTACATATGTTACCCTTTGTAACATAATAGTGGATAAGAAACTATGTCAATTAAAGTATCATGATTTTTATTCGATTTGATCATTTTAAATATGAATTCGTTGTCGTACATTCATTGGCTGTAATTTTAAGGATAACTTTTAATTTTCTCTGCTAATCTATACTAATATAATAAAGCGTAAACAGACACTTCTTTGTTGCCTAAGATGTCAGCAATTTCAGCATATTTTTGAATAATTCTTTTTTTAATAAAAAGCCCTACACTTACGTCACGCTTTAGGATATATATTTTCACGCCATTAAACTTAGGGGGTAAATATTTTGAATAAAAACCCTAATGTGGGAAAGAGACTATAAGTTGCTGCCAACATCAAGGAAGTAAGATTACCATAGTAAGGTTATTGGTATTTTGACATTTGCAATTGAGAGTGACAAATGTAAACAATAAAATAAAGTTTTTTATAATTTCATGCGCATGAAGTCGCAAGGGAACAGCTAGTATTTAATAATTTTCTTCTTCAGACTTCATGTATTAGAGCGGGCGCACACTAAACTATAGCACAGCTGTTGTTCGATTGTCGATTGTTTCGCAGTCAATTCTTTTTTTTTTATACAATAAGGCGGCAAACGAGCAAGCGACCACCTAAATCCGCCGAAATGGCGAAGCGACCACTGCCCATAGACATCCCCAATTGCAGATGCGTTGCCTACCCTAAATCGACGGAGGAGGAGACGCACATAAAGAGGATATTTCCCCTTCCTATGCGTCTCCTCAACCGTCAAATCCACTTTCCCATCCAATCCTTTCCTGTCCAAAAGGTGCACGCGCTATTAGACTTAACCCACAGGCACGTTTATCCTTTTGACAAGTAATAATTATTATCACTAGTGAATTTAAGTAGTTTCTTTAATTTCATTAGTTTTACTTTGTTTATTTTGATAACAAAACCTTATAAAATACAAGGTTTTGTTATTTAAATAAATATTTTGCATTCACGATATTACTGCGTAACCAAACAGTTTCATATGTAAATTGTCTCGTGATACCGGCTCTCGTCACTGTCGACCAAATTGTAAAAAAGTAACAAAATACGAAATGAAACTTTTTTGTCAAATATAAAAAATCCGTTATTCAATATTTGACACAACATTTCATGTAGAACACACGGTATTTTTTCTAGTTGTCTATTTACAAAACACAAATAACTATATCACGAACAATATTCGACAGTTGTTAAAGATGTTGCTCTCAGATTATCTACGTAAAGAAATTGATAATTCCAAATATATTTCATATCAGCAATAGATTTATGTGCTACTAAAACTAGTTCAGTAGATACTACTTTGTCACTAAATTTTACTATTTATGAAGGTGCATACTGACTGTTACGAGATAATTATAATGTGTACATTAATAATTTTACACTGTGAACAATTAAGCAGTCAGTATTTTCTGAGGAAACCAGGAAGCAACGAGTCACTGGATGGAAACGTTACATAACGTAACAGTACACCACGTAACGTCGATCTCATCTTTATGTGTTTACTAGCTTTCGCCCGCGACTCGCGAATTAAAAAAAAACAAAAGTGAGTAGCCTATGTGTTCTTCCAGACTATCCTCTACATCTATGCCAAATTTCATCGAGATCCGTTAAGCCGTTTAGGCCACAAACTCTAACAAACATCCATCCATCCAACCATCCATCCATCCATCCATCCATCCATCCATCTAAACTTTCGCATTCATTATATTAGTAAGAAGTAAGATTAGTAAGATTTTATACACGTAACCACTGTTTACGAATGTACAGTTAATTAACGTATTTATATTACTTGCACAATTAATTTGCAACGTCGCTGGCTGCCATATATTTTTCCAAATAATAAACGCTTATACCTTGTACTTCGCTTGTATTAAGCGAGAAGAGCGCGAACCAACTGTTGTTGGGTTGCTTTATTACACTATAAATCTCACAAGCGGCAAGGCTGATTTACAAAATTGCTTTTTGCGTACATTGCACTGTTCGTAAAGTTAAAAAAGACCGCCAATTTGTTAAAGCACCGTAGTAACTGGTAAGAAAATTGAATGCTTACATTTTGTTCAAAAATTGTTTCCGTGTAGAAGTGACAGAAATTTACAGGATAACTGTCGAGTCTAACACGAGTCTCAAATACTTTGCTTCGTATGCGTCGCTTACAATCCGCCAGACGTTAAATTTTGATAGAATTTGTAGTTTAAGCGTGATCTTATCACTTTAAGATGCCATTACATATTTAAATCAGTATTTGGCCGTGTGGTTAGTTACTTGAGATAAAACATCATAAAAAAAACCTCAATGGCTGAACTCCTTTTTTTCAATAGTATAGCATGCAACTCTTCGTCATGCAGTGAAGGTTAATATGAAAGGATAGTCAACTTACCTTCCAAGGATGTGTGTTCTTAAAAAAACGTACTTATTTAAAATGCCAAAAAATAAATATTCAAATAGATTACAATGCAGTTGACGTATTTTTTTTTAATTGTTTTTAAAATTAATTTCTAGCTTTGTTGAGAACTTAGTAATTACACACGGGAATGTAACACTAGAATTTTTACACTTTTGGGTTTTACAATCTTCCTTCAAGGGTCACAAAAGTTATCTTGTCTGGAATTTGTACGTGGTCATTCAATTAAGAGACCGGTGTAATTGAAAATTATAACATACCACATCTAGTCGGGAATGTCGGTTTAATATTTGGATTGCATATGTACATAGTCAAAGAAATAAATTCTCTGACAACAGCCTATCACATAAGTGAACTAAAATTAAGTACTTAATAACAAATGATATTTCACCGAAACGGTTAGCAAATAAAAATCCTCGCCTGCCAAAATATACACATATCCAAATTTTTATTTTATTTTTCAGTCAGTTTGTTTGTTTTCAATATAGTGATTAAAAATACTGCAGTTTGTTTAAAAAAAAGTAAACTTTTCTATTTCATGGTACGTGTTTATTGGGTATTCAAATATAGCAGTTAGTAACACATGTCGTTTCCATTTAGAAAGGATATAAATCGGTGCAATACGTTCACAGGTGTCCGGCCAGTCGCGCCAAATCAGCAGCCGACAGCAGAAATAAAAGCATTTAAATGTAAATCTTAACAACGTACAAGCGTAAAATGAATTTGCATTCTGTTGGCAAAGTAACATATTTAAATGTTAAATTAATAGTTTTGTTTGCTTAAAGCGAAACGTTCGCCTAATTTTCAGTAACGTTTAAAACTAGTTTTATATTCTTTAAAAATCTGTCTAATAAATGCTCTTAATTCCAAATCTTTGTTAAATAGAAGATTCTTAATAATATTTTAATGGCAAACCTTGGCCGGCATTCTTAAAAAATATTAAAATGCATTTATCTTTTTATTTAGTAACGTACAGAGCATAAACATACATATCATACGATACTCGAGGGATTAATTGGTGAGTAATTGATCATTAACCGTTTAAAAAAAGTAATTACTTAAGTTCCTTATTTCTCTGAGTAAGAGGGTACACTTATGACGCTACGGGACGTAATGTACATTGTTTTCTCCCTGATGATTTACCTTAAGTCTGTCGTTGGCATATATATTTTTTTCTTTAATGGCTTTTTAATATTTACTACTTATTTTGTATTTAAGAAACAATAAAATATTTTCATTACTAATTAAGGTATAGTTTAAACAGTACTAACATATCGTCTTACCACAAATAAATATTACCTATTTTAACCATGACTGCAAACTTCGGTTCGTGTATGACGAACATTACCTTCAGATACCGGCGACGCGTCTTCTTTCTATGTTTATATGCAAATATTACTAAAATTGTATGGTCCGTGTATGCCCACCTTTACTAATATTCAGAATCCATTACATATAAAACCAAATAAATATTAGCCAGTTTTACTGTATTTCAATACAAACGGCCTCCATTCCCGCCCGTTCAAAGTTAACATTAACGTCAAAAGCATTGTGTGCATTCTTTCCGCGTTTCATGCGCGGTGCATTCGAGTCGCGGCCAGCCATTGTGAATTTGAATAAGAGCTGCTGGATTTAATAGTTGAACAGTATACTTTTTGAATCTATAATCATCTCGGTTCAAAAGTATTATCGTTTTAATGTTACGTTATTGTAGAATATATAATACTTACCTTAGACTAATAGCGTGAATTTCATGGCTTAAATATTTAAATATATTTAATATATTTAAATAAATAAACAAAACCAATACAAATTTTGATATGTCAGCGTTAAAGAAGGAGTAAAATGTATACCATACTGGCTATCAACCGCAACCGTCCGCGCGGAATTTAAAAAAAAAAACATACAGACAACTTAAGTACCTCCTTCTTTTGGGAAGTCGGTCAAAAAAATAAGTATGTGTTCTTCCGTTCAGTTATGCAGTCCTTTAGGTGACCTTCTTACAATCATTCATTGAACCATATAAATATTCGCAGTTATATTATTATTATGATCAAACGTAAAAAACTGCACGAATCCATAATGAACCCAACCTTTGCTAAACCCAATCAATTCACTGGTCACCGTGCAATGTGACAATCATTATTTCCCACTGAGATAATTAAATAAAATTCACAATAATTAAATGTTAAAATTGTTAAATTTTAAATTCAACAATTTTAACATTTAAAATTTAATTTTGAATTTAAAGTTGTTACATTTTAAATTCTTTAAACGAATTGTAAATATATTTAAAATCCACTACCGTATTACGTAAAGGGACAGACGTGTAAATAAATTACAAACCGAGGACTGAATCAATATATGCTCTACATTGTAACATAGCTTTGAGGTTTTCACGTTCGTTGATATAAAATACTCGACTGCATTAACACAATGCAGCTACCGACGGTTGGAAAATGAATGGGAATTTGTGCCGCAAATTATACAGTATAAAATAATGTTAAAAATCATGTAACCTACTCCTCAAAGACTAGCAACTCTTCTGTACGACTTTTCTACGACTCTTCTAGTTTGCGGATGACCATGATCTTGCCTTAGTTCTCTTTGCTGAATTAAAAAAGCAAATTTTTGATTCAGTGCAAAATACAACCTCTTTGGCTGACAAGAAGTATGAATACAGCCAAAGAGGTTGCATACAGGCCACCGAGACTATTACGTGGTTTGTTAAAGAAAAGATGTAGTAAAAAATAAAAGAAGAAAAAAAAGAGTAAAGTGCTAGATGTGATACGAAGGAAGTAACAATGTAAATGTGAGCTCTTGTAATAAAGAATATTAATTAAAGAAGTTAAAAAATTACTAGTTTAAATTTATTCATTTGTTTCAGTAGTATGTTGATGTTTTTGTTAATAATTTGTATTAACAAGCTATGATAGAAGGTGTATCTATGTCTATTAACACACGTTAGACAGACAATTTATCGCATCAGAAATCGTCAAAAGATCTCATTACGTTCCCGATTCAGATGGAGTAACGTTGCTTATTACAGTTTTCATTACTTTGATATTCACATAAACTGGTTTGGATGATATAAAGAAAATAACTTTCGGATATACTATACTTATACCTCACGTTTACACAACAGAAAAAAATGAATGAGAGTAAAATAAAATAAGTGATAACTGATAGACCCTCTGTACATTATTTATTGAACATCTTGCTCTTTATTACATTTCTCTTGGATTTAGACAAGCTTATTAGATTAAATTAATAAACATTAATTATAACCCCTTCGTTAATAATATAATTGCATTTAATAATTACCACTCGATTAACAAGCCCAAAGGTAAAGTTGATTAAATTATTCTAGGCTTAAGCGCTTCGCTGTTAATTTAGAGGGATCTAATTAAAAGGCAATTACGTAACTTATTATTAATAAAAATTTATTACTACTATAATATTGAAGCCCCATTAGTCTAATAGATAATGGTAACGTTATTCTAGTGATCGTAGTTTTGATTCCGCGAAATGAAGTAGGTCCTGCTGCACCAAAGCCATGAGATTTTAAGCACAATGGAATTGGTTACAAGAAGTATTAGTAAATTATCTCCGGTACTTATATACTAATACTTAATAAAATAATAAGAATAGAAGTAAGTAAAAGTCTCTCATTCAGAGTTAATTGCTGTCACGTGTACAGTTACGCAATTTTCCACATCGAATATCATCAAAAGAAATGATTATGAGCCAGATACCGCACCAGGAAGACATCGGTCGGGTTGGGTACGATTATAACCCTAAATTGCGGATTATGTTATTTACAACAATGGTAAACATATTTTTGCACTTCTATTATTTGCACACTTATTCCTCGGCAGTAAATAAAGTCAATAAAAATAATAACTCGTTAGAAGGAACCACATCTAAATTGGCGTCAATAAAAGGCGCCTGACAAAAGATTCACGTCGACTGATGTACTATTAATTTGCCTTAACAATTTCTACAGGAGTCTCTTCTATATTATAATAATGTTTTATTATTCAAAATAGTTTAACAAAAATCAACGGACATTCTTTTTACTTTTATAACTAAGTTTTAAATATGCCATTTAAACTTCACTTCGTAAAACATTTATGATAGACCTTTCAAATGTTTATTATATTCTGAATTTACGGTCCTTCGCAAAATTACATTCTTCTCGACAAAAGGGGTTTAATGGCCATGAAATAACTCGAGATTTATATCAGCAATAACAACTCATTATGACAAAATAACCACACACGTGTAAAGCATAAAGACGTGTGTTTTTTGCTAGATCAAAGGAACATAACGACGATTTAATTTTACAGTTTATAAGCAAATATTTCTTTACATATAAAAGAACAATACAATAACGTCAATACTATGTTGTGTATAATTGTATTTAACGCCTAATAAATTGTAATAGTTTCAGATTGCTTTATAATTTATTGCTAATGGATAACTTCTGGATAGTGTTAAATAATGAAAGTGATCCCTAGAAATGTAATTGCTTTTTTGCACTTAATAACGTGGTTCAAATAAAGAGGATCAATATTTTCATTTTTAGTACTTTTATCGTATATTCACGTTTTCATTTTGTGCCAAAACTCTGTACAAATACAGAGACACTCGCTCAGGCTTACGTTCAAGTGAATAATGGATGCCTAAGTGATACGCGCAGGGGTTTTGATGCAGTCTCCAAGACAAGGAAATATACGTACCTCCTTATACGTATTTTCGCAATATGTTCCAACAAATTTAAATTTTACGTCTTACCAGCCGTCCCCGTGACATCGTCCGTGGAATAATAAAAAAAAACTTAGTATGTAGCCTATGTGCTATTCCATAAAATAATCCATATATAGAATAATCTATGGAATAGCACATAAGCTATGTGCTAAACATTGAGCTCCGATTACCCGTTTTGGAGTTACATGAAAACAAACATCTGTTTACTGTAAAAATTGAAAAAATAGTAAGTAAAAATATATTCATTTGTAAAATTCGCGCTTGTTCATGTTTATTTAAATTTTAATATGACTTTTCTAATTAATTAATCATATTTAGGCCACCCATTTACTTCGTTATATAAAAATGAGGAGTTAACGATTGTTCCCGGTGATCTTGGTAAATTATTATAAAAATAATACTACGTTTTAATATACATTACACTTTTGTTTACATTTATGATTTTATTTACATTTATTTCAAGTAAAGCCGTGCGCCATTCTTTCTTTATTTCGTTTGTGCGTTAATAGATCAATCTTGGCTTAAAGCGATCTGTTAATAAAGCACATTATGTATGAAATAATGTTTTAGTTCAAATTGCAAGGTTACATGATAACATAATTTCTCTACCTCTAAACTTACAAAGGCGATATATTAATTAATTTTCACCCGAGCAATTAACCGTTACGTAAAATTGCCTTGAAACCGTAATTTCTTCTCGTCCTTCAAGTAGCGAACGAGAGGGACCAACTTAACAATACTGTTAAGCCCTTTTATAGCGTCAGGGTTGAAGTGTGAGGTCCTCAAACCAACGAGGTGTAAACTCAATTTTTTTCTCGAATTTAGTTTCAAATCTTTATTATTTCTTACATGCAAGAATGATTAATATCGCAGAAATATTACATAACAATCGTTTAAAAGGCTGTATCGTTGTTGTAACAACAAATGTTTTGAAATAAATCTCGTGTAAATCCATGATTTCCTTGATCCAGCGCAAACATAACTTCAACAGGAATGGCTTCCTATCGAGACAAGCGGAATTCCGGCGCTAATCCGCCACTTTGGCAAATAACGTTACAATTTGCTGAAATAATATTTTGCGAGAGCTTGTTGTACTTAATAATAAATTTGTTAAATCACAAAAAGTATTATATAAGGAAGTTCGATAGGGCGTAATGGAGACAAGTCACAAGCATTGCACAAATTAACTACAAAATTGAACAAGTTTTTGTCTCTGATAAATTACTTGAGAGTGAAGTTGTCCGAACTCTAGCATCTCCCCTGACCATTAAACAGTTCAACAGGATCGTAAAGTCGCTCCTTGACCGTTGCGAAGGGATTAACTTTTACTGGCTATTTCATTTAAATTGTAATAAATATTAATATTAGAGAATTAACATATTTTAACTAATGTATACTAAGGTTGCAGATATACATCAAATACTAGTAACAATATTAACAAATACAAAACAATAACTTGGTCAGAACACTCATATTTTAAGGCTTTAATATTTACTTTTAAAATACTCTTTAAATCCAATTTTACTGTCAAACGCACGCTGTAAATTATAAAAAAACGTATGCAATTAAATTATTTTTTAATATAGCGCCTTTGTACCAAAGGTAATACAAAGGCGCTATTTTTTGATGTTTTTACATACAAAGTAAATCTAAAGGATAGAGAACAAAGGGAATAGAGAAGAAATAATTTATTTCTTACATGAATTACCCAAATTGCTATGCCACTGTGCGTAATTTAAATAATTAGAGTGGTGATAATATTCTCTCCTTTGAATTAAAGATCTCATTATTCTGAGTTCCTTTGATGAATTTTCATGCGATGAATAACACGTCATTCAAATGTATTACGTTTTATTCTAATAATAGACTAATGTCATTTTAATTATTATAGAAACAATGATTGACCAACAAAATCAATATTATATTTGAATACAAATAATTCTCAGAATAATAATAATTCTTCACTTAGTTCAGCTTAGGTGGAATCGTGGAATTTATGAACATAAATAATATTTTGATCATTATAACGTATTTATTAAAATATGTAAAATAAATGTAAAATATATCAGATGCAATTAATAAATAATAATCAATAAACTACCAAAGCTACCAACAATATTAAAATATGATAGAAATATAACTGTGTGACGCCTGTGGCAACACGACGCTTCCGGGAGACACTCACTCAGCGACCGGCAACAAGAAACAATCAAAAAACTGCGGACGGCCGTACGCCGTTAAATCCAAAAGTTTTCTAGTACGTATTTGTCCCCCTTCTACCAAATTAATTCCAAATCAACATTATCAACAAAAGTAATAAACATTGTTAATCTTCAGAAAAAAGGTATTTATTTGATGTCAAAATAACCATCGTATTTTTTTTTAATTCTTGAAAAGTAAAACTTCTCTTCGTGTAGCTAAGATTAATTAAAAAAATGAATTTTGTTTATACGAAATGCAACATAGAACAACGGTCTAGAAAATCATAAACATTTCCTGCATAGAATAATGAATACTCAGTGCCGGGGATAACGAGACAAAACTTGTCAAGTTTTGAGTATGACTTGAATTCAGTTGAGTTTCGCTCTATTGTTGTTGTTTAGTTTGTTTTCTTGTGTTTATGACTCGAGTACTTCGGTCTAACTTTGCACTTGTATTATACATTGCAGGATTAAAAATAAAACACTATTAAAACCTGCATATTTTATTTGTTCTGGCAAAATCTTAACAAAATGTTTGTCTACTGTAAAACTTTCAGTAAAAATAAAATATGAAGAGCGAAGCACTTTTTGCTCCCAGTTCATTTTAGACTTATTTACATTTCTGGGACGTATTAGATGTAAAAAAAATACATAACGTTAAAAGTTATCCGTTATCTTCTCCAAAGCGAAGCGCACTGTTCACACATAACTCTATCAAGCATAAAAGGCAACTGTTCCTATTCAAATTTAAATCGTTTGTTGCGATGCGAACACAATGCAAGGAGCGCGAGAAAAGAAGGAAGGCACACAATGCATCTGACGCTAATGTTAACTACGCATGAGTGAGGATTTCTAGCGTTTCTATTAAACTGTGCAGAACTGGGCAACGATGCACATTCATTTTTTTTTTTTCATTTTTTAATCTTGTAGTTATTGTTCTTAATTTAAAAATACCATGGACTTAACCATAATAAACATCGACAATGTTTCAAATATATTTTAGACTAAATTACCTAATTTGTATCACTATTTCATATTTGAGATTAACGTAACAATAACGCCCGTTTTAATTAATTAAAACGTTAAGATTTTTAACAAAATCTATTGAAACATTATTATGGGAATTTATGGTGAAACGTGTAACTACGTTGACATCCGTAATATCGAACAGCAGCATAAGACCAAGAAACCTTTAAACATAATAAGTGCTAACCAAGTCAAAGCTTTGCTCAAATGTCGTAATTCTGCCGACTACGGGATCTTGGCCTACTATGTAATAAGAATGACGAATTATTTATTTGTATCGAAGATTAGGTTTTTCTAAGAAGTGGTATGATGCCACCGTAGAATGCTACGCATAAGCTGGACAGAGAACATTTCGAATGAGCGGGTACTACAACACGTCGACAAAAAACGAGAATTGTTGCAAACCGTGAAGAAGAGAAAAGTTGCATATTTGGGGCATGTGTTGCGACATGAAAAATATGAGCTTCTTCAACTCATTATGATGGGCAAAATAGCAGGCAGGAAACGCGTGAGAAGGAAAGGAAGTCATGGCTCAGAAACATCCGGGAGTGGACAAGTATCTCCAGCGTCGAACAACTTTTTCGCTTGGCACAGGACAGGGAGAGATTCGCTGAGCTGACGGCCAACCTCCAGTAATGGAGAGGCATTAGAAGAAGAAGTAATATATTTCAATGTAGAAATAGTATTATCTGCGTTATAGAGACATAATGCTATATTTGTATCTATCACCTGCTAGGTTTAAATCTTGCATTCATTCGTCTGTCTGATTCCGCGCACTCCTACAAACACCTGTGAACCTATTACGCCGATTTATTTCCTATTCAAAGCGGAATATATAACCAACCAGTAATGCTCCAAACATTTTATTTAAATGCATATTTTTTAAGAATAATGGAATTTCTATAATTATCTCACAATTTTGGTGACAGTTGCCGTGTTCCAAAATATTTTAACTACAACTATAGTAGTGTAGCTACAGTTCAGCTGAACTAAAAAATAGCCTTAACTCTATTTAATTCATGGTTATTCAAAAAGTTGAAAGTTGTTTTTATATTCATGTTTCTCAGTTAGTTAACGTGTGAATGTCGCTAATATTAAAAACAATTGTAAAACAAAACAGAAAGTAACATCAATTATAATTCGATCGAAGCTTTAAATTTATATTAGCTGAAAATTGAAAACATGCATCAAACTTTAATAACTTTCATCGTCAGCACCCCATAAATCAAGTACGGGGGCTTCATGAATTAATAAAACGATATTGTGACCGATCATTTTATGGAAATTTTTCAATTATATTTTTATAAAAATAACAATACGCGAGTTGGTTTATTGTTTGACGGATGCGATATTCATTAACCCAAATGAACCTTTTATTCTCACATTTTATAACTTAATAAGTAAATAATATTTGATCCGTAAATAAGTTAATGAAAGCTGAAGTTTATTTAATATCCAAGATAGTATTCTTAACATCATAAAGTACAGGTTTTTTTCTTACTTAAATGACAATTTGTCTTCTTTATAAACCTTTAATAAAAAAGCGTTGTAAACATCAACATTCTCCACACAATAGGTAAATAACTTGAATTTCACACCGGACCGTTAACAAAGACTTCAAAATAATGGAAAAACAGATTGCGAACGAAACCACAAAGGCACCGGCGTATATTTCACATTCTCTATGTAATTGCAAATTCTCAAATTAAATACATATTAAAAGGTTGTAATGCCATTCATGTAATATTTTTCGATTGTTACCATTTTTCTTACCCAATTGATAATCACTTCAGAGTTTACTGTATTTAAATTTCTCAAACCTGGAAGAAAATCCGAAACTTTATAACAGTCAAATAACTTTGTAGGAATCCTGGCAATAAAATCCTAGATCAGCATGATCCAGGCAATCGCTACAAGAGTGGGAAGGCGACTCTAACGCAAAAAGCTTGAATTTCGAATTATTTAAAAACGTTTAAATAGAATTTAATTTTGTTAAAACAAATCGAATAGAACGTCGTCGGTTTTACCTTCTAATTATAACGACTTCTTGTTCTTTTCTTCTCTTAATTTGGCTAACCTCTTCCGATGACATCGTTATTCGAAATCAAGTAAATAATAAAGTTCTATAATCTATACTAATATAATAAAGCGTAAACACAAACTTCTTTGTTGCCTAAGATGTCAGCAATTACAGCA
>LD700005.1:314766-333374 GCA_003118335.3 Papilio memnon
CGAGAAACTAATTAAAATAAGCGCAATAAAAAAAAAACACTTGTACTTCGCACTCAACCTAAAAGCAGAGTCCCCATGGTTTGTCATCATGTCATGTCATTTTGACATTTGCAATTGAGAATTTGACAAATGTAGGTAACTAATGAAATACATTTTTTATAATTTCACGCGGATGTAGCCGCAAGGGAACAGCTAGTTATTAAATAATAATCAAGTAAATTGTTATACAAAATGTTAGTGTGTTGTTTAGATAAATGTACTATGTATATGTAAATTTGAAACTGTTTTATTCAATACGAGTGCAGAGTGCGCGAAACGTTGGCAAAGAATGCACACAATGCTTTTGACGCTAGTGTTTACTGTGAACGAGTGGGAATTACTTGGATTTGTATGGTATAAAAGTGTTCAGATTATACAATCTTTATTAACTTGCAGAAAAACATGCATAACAATTAAATAGTTGATTACAAAAACAACTCGTTATGTTCAGGTAGTAAGTGTAAAATGCCAAGAAAGACCTAGATACTTCTAGATAATTTAAAATTAATTCCTCTACTCGTATATTTGATTCGCCAATTATAGAATGTGCTCAAACAGTTTTCCACCATATCCAGAATATTTTATTTACACATTGATCATGATTAAAGAAAATATTGTTCACCAGCAATTAAAAAATCCATGTCATTAAAGTCAACGTCCTTTGACAAAATCCGGCTTGTAATGATTTCTTTTGATATTGTCTCATGCGATAAAATACCTGTTTCGGGTAATTAAATCATATTAAATTCAATTGCATTAAATAGATTAATGTATCTCTCAGCTCAAGTGATTATGAAGAAATAGATTCGAAAAACTATATATTAGTACTAGCTTTCGCCCGCGACTCCGTCCGCGTGAAAAGAAAAAACAACAAAAGTGCGTTGCCTATGTGTTCTTCGAGACTATCCTCTACATCTATTCCAAATTTAATCAAAATCCATTCAGCAGTTTAGACTACAAACTAACAAACATCCATATAAACTTTCGCATTTATATTAGTAAGATTAAATCCGTCAAGTGTTAAGAATGAATGAATGTGGATGGCTACAAAGGAAGAGGAAGACCGAAGAAAGTATGGATGGATTGTGTGAAAGAGGATATGCTTAAGAAGGGAGTTGATTCAGATATGACGGCTGATAGAAATGTATGGAAGAGTAGTGTACATACTGTGCCGACCCTCCGTAAGGGATAAGGGCAAGTTGATGATGACATCAAAACCGTCAAGTCATGGAATAAAATTGACAAGAGAATTTGCCAGCTGGTCGTCGTGTTGTGCTTAAAGAGTATAAATATCACTAAACAAAGGACATAATTAGCTTTGAGACTTTATGCTTCAAAATTTGTAGTTATAAGTCTGCATTTCAGTAATATATGTATTTTATGATGGTTTAAACCATACTGTATGTATATACATACAAAAATAAAGTACTGATAAATACAATTGGATTTAAATAAAATTTGAACCAAAACCACATTAAGCTCTCAATCTCAAAATGTGGATAATGTGGTAGATTGTGTATTACAAATAATAATTACAATGATGCAAACCAAATTTTAATAAAATTCATTAACGAGATAATAAGTTAAATCAAACTCTACATTTTCAAAACATACTAATGTAAGCAGTGGTGTTTTTGAAATTCAATTTTTGTAGAACATCAAGGTAGTTGTTTAAAATATAACCTTTCGTGCTTGGAATTCAAAATAATCTATACTAATATAATAAAGCTTAAACACACACTTTGTTGCCTAAGATGTCAGCAATCACAGCATATTATCGAATAATTCTTTTTTTAATAAAAATCCCTACACTTACGTCACGCTTTAGGCTACATATTTTCACGACATTAAACTTAGGGGGTAAATATTTTGGATAAAAACCCTAATGTGGGAAAGAGACCATTAGTTGCTGCCAACATCATGGAAGCAAGATTGCCATAGTTTGTCATCATGTCATGTCATTTTGACATTTGCAATAGAGAATTTGACAAATGTAAACAATAAAATAAAGTTAAGTCCACGCGGATGAAGCCGCACGCGAACAGCTAGTCAAAGATAAACCACAAAGAACTATAATCAAAGGGTAGCAAATTTATGTTGTTCAAAATTTTGTTCAAATGTTTGACCTTTGTAAAAAAATCTTCTAAAATTTAATTAAGTTAAATAATTGAAGACGGAACTTGTCTAAGTTCCAAGTTAACTGAATCGGGGGTGTATTGGCGGGTCTGTAGCAGTCGACTGAAAACAGGCAATAATAGAGCCGTCTCTCCCTTGAGCTATTTTGTCTCTACCGTACATATCTACTACACGCTCCTACGATATTTCGTACACTTCAATTTACTTCGAAATAGACAGTGTAAAGTTTTACAAACCTTTCTTGGAAATATCTGTACCAAGATAGACTATTTGAACAATGTCATACTAAGGTATAATTTATATGGAGAATTACCCAAATAACAGATAGCATCATAAGCAAAATGTTAATTTTGTAAGTAGCATAAAAGTGAATGAATGAATATGTATTTATTGCCACAAAAAAGAGATTACATAAAAGGACTTAATGTAAAGAAAACATATAATCATACAATCGTGGCAAAAGGTAACCAGCTCAGCGTATGCAGGAAGGACTAAGCCGTTCCTGCGCTGATTTTCAGCTGGCTCCTTCGTACTCAAAACATATACCTAAGTATATAAGTGTTGATAGTCTTATTAATTAATTTTCACCCGAGCAATTTAGCCGTTAAGTAAAATTACCCTAAACCCTTAATTTGGCTGTGACCGTCAAGTAGCGAATGAGAGGGACTTACTTTACAATTCTATTAGACATTTTAATATTTCAAAGATTAAAGTGGGTGCCTTTCGTCGAGGCGAAAATTCGAATCAAACGCCCTTTAAAATTATGTAAATTAAAAAACTATTTAAAATATAAACATACTTATTACAATTATGTATCTAAATATGTGTATCTTGACCAGGAATATAAAAACTCAAATGTTGTAAAAATATACAATGAAGGCGATTGTAGCGCCACTAGTCGAGGATTTTTACATTGCTGATTAGACAATAAACAAAATAATACATTAGTCAAAGTAAGATAATATAACAGCTCAGATTGATTGCAGTTTTTATGTATTAATTCAACTACGAAACTCATCTTGAAATAGCGACCTTTGAAATTAAATCAACTCGACACCATTAATTAACAAAATTACTTTTTCATTGAACGGACCGTTAAGTAAATTTAAAATAATTTCAGATATCGCGTGAGAAAATAAATAGAGGGAAACTCCATTTAAGGTAAAAACACATTTTAGTTAAATTACTAAATATAAGTTGTGGAAACTAAGGTTTCATCTATGAATAAATTACATAGATGTCAATGGTTTTGTTAAAAATATCTTTAGAAAAATAATAATTCATCGTTTACGGTATCAGCTCAATATAATTCAGTGTGAAATACAACCTCTTTGGCTGACAAGAAGTATGAATACAGCCAAAGAGTTTACATACTGGCCACTAAGACTTGCGTGGTTTGTTGTTAAAAGGTTGTAGTAAAAACAGAAGGAGAAAAAGAAGCGTATAACCGGCAAGATGTGATCGATGTACTCGTAGTTTTCCAGAGTACCTAATATTGTAAATATGTAAATAAGTTAAAATAAAGTTGCTGGGATGGAATATAAAAGTTTGTATTTTAAGCTGCCGCGCTGTCGGTAACAAGTTAAACAAAATCCGCTTTCTCTAGTGCACTGTATTATACTGTGAATGCCGATAATGTAACAATTGTTTGTTAAAGTACAACATTAATATTATTATGAACCTGTTGTTCAATTCTGTTGAAGTCAACATGCCGCGGGTGAAACCTGATTGTGGCATCGATTGAATCATACACAGAATTGTATTCATACTGAAACGTTAATTACATTTAAAGTATACTTAAAAAGTATTAAATACGTTGTGTAATTCGAAAATAACCAAAAAGTCATTTCTGTTCTCAAAACACATTCGTTTGTTAAGACACAATAATTAAAAACAAAAATGTTAACATTGAATTATCAAGAAAATTAAATTGAAACGCTTATATCTAGGTCAATATTACAAAAACTAAATGAAGAATGGTGTAACATCATTCTTGATCGAAATGTTGTATTGGTATGAACGATAAAAATTTACTAAACCAGGCTGCAAATACTAGTGACGCAGTGACGTCATACAATGATAACAAAGTAGATAGCGTGTCATTCGCCAAGTGCTTGTACATCGAGCACCATGTTGTTACTATCGCTAATGATACTGATTATTTCCGCATATGGATTTTTTTATGTGTATCTAAAGTTAACGTCAGGTATTTGTAAATGTAGTAAGCATTTAGTGGGTAAAGTTGTCATTGTTACTGGAGGAAACAATGGTATTGGCTTTGAGACTGCCAAGGATCTTGCAGATAGAGGAGCTCGTGTTATACTGGCCTGCAGAGACGAGGGCCGCGGTACCGCAGCAAGAGACAAAATAATCAAAGAAACAGGTAACAATGATGTACACTATAGATATTTGGACCTCGCCTCTTTAACATCAGTCAAGAAATTCGCGGAAGAATTTATTCGAGATGAAAAACGTCTAGATGTACTCATCAACAATGCCGGAATGAACGGATCTCGAAATGTGCGAACTGAAGACGGACTCCTGTTGGGAATGCAAACAAATCATTTCGCACCATTTTTGTTAACGTGCCTTCTGGTTCCATTGTTAAAATCTTCTGCTCCGAGTCGCATAATCAATGTCTCCTCTATGGCACATATTCGAACAACTCTAGATTTAGATAACCTCAATATGGAAAAGGAAACCGAAGAAACCTTCAGAAAGGGTCAAGTTTACGCTCTCTCTAAGCTTTGCAATATCTTATTTACTATCGATTTAAGTAGAAGATTAAAAGGTACTAAGGTGACAACTAACAGTCTTCATCCAGGAGTAGTCGACACCGATATTTTAGATGAAATGGATTTTAAATACGTTCACCTAATAAAACCATTAGTAAAACCCTTGTTTAAGAATCGATGGGAAGGTTCACAAACTACTATATACCTCGCAGTGTCACCAGAAGTGGAAGACGTGAGCGGTAAATACTTCAGGGACTGTAAAATGGTTGATGTGGGCACCGAGCAAGCACGAGATGTTGAACTGGCTCGGAAACTTTGGAAAATGTCGGAGAAACTCCTTAATTTCAGATCAAATTTGTAATAGTACATGTGACTGTAAAATAATATCTTATTGATAAAATTATAATATTATAGTATGGTTCAATAGACAGGAAACACGAAAGCGAAGGATTTATTACCTATACGTAGCAATTCCGGTTTGACACGACCGACAACAATATAAATAAAGTGTTTAAAGGATTCTTAATGTCCGCTTTGTAATTTATTTATTTGAATGTCTATGGATATAGATCAACCGTATCTTTAAATACTATCTTATCAATCTGGAAAATAGACATCTTCTGACATTATGTCGACAATCTCGTATCACGTAGGTTTTAATAAATTTCTGGAGATCTTATTATAATTCTTATCATTTTTCCTTATTCAAATAGAATTCTTAAATTAGTGAGTGAGTTATTACTGCACTAACCATCGTTATGATCATTTAATGAGTTGTTCTTCATACTTTCATCTAGCTCTTTGGTGAATAAGAACATTATTTGTCATATATAAATCCTACTTTGCATTTAAATCATTCATCGCTTGGAGTAGACGCATAGGGAGGGGAAGTAGCCTTTTTATGTGCGTTTCCTCATCCGTCGATTAACTATAGGAAGCGCATCTGCAGGCAGCGGTCGCTTCGCCTGTCCAGCGAATTCAGGTGGCAGCTTGTTTGCCATCTTATTATGAAAAAAAAAATAGTGTACATAAATCATAATGTACATAATAAAGTTATACTAAGCTGTATTTCGCTTTTTATTACGTTATGAAAAGATGAAATGAGAAGAGATAAAGGTAGTTGAAACACAAACAGACAGTCCTTCACCTTCATTCAGGTTACGAAACGAGTTATTTGTTTACCACTCGCTAAACGCTCGGATAAATTACAACTGTATTATTGTTATTTCTATGAAAGGACGATTTAATACAAAAATGTAACAACCACTTGGTTATTCTCATTCAGGCAACCGAATCTTAATCTTTCGAAGTTAGGGATGACTAGGTTAATCACTCTGGCCCGGTGCCGGTTGGTGGATTGCTGTGTTGGTGGAACCGGTGGTTGGTGGTTCACAACTTTGATTTTTTTCGCAGATATGTGCATGTTGCCTCACGATGTTTTCCATCGCCGTAAGAACATGGGGTAAATTTGTACATACATGTGCAAAATGATAAACACATTGGTACATTGCGCGAATCGAATTCAAGAACTGTAGATTACAAGTCAAGTGCTTATCCCTAAGCGACCTTCTGAAGAAGAGAATAGATACAAAAAAAAATGTTCGCCTCTCTCCGATCCATCTCATTTTTTATCAAATATTTTCCTGTATACATAAAACAAACAAAAAATACTAAATGATAATCACGTCTGAGGCGATCATTACGCCAATGGATGGGGTACGAACTGAATCAATCATTCGTTGAAAATGCTAATTCGACTGCGTATTTTCCTTTCGTAAATACATCGAAGCAAAATAAAACCGTCGACACGTTCAATCACTCAACGTAGCTCTCTGTTATCTTTAAATCACTCGGGAGAAACGACAACAAATATATGTATGTACAAGTATCGCATCCCTTGTATCTACAGCTCGCAATCAATCGCAGTTCAATTTGTGTGCCTTCAAACATTGTCAGCAAACTTCTTACAATGTTGAACCAACACAAAATTTCAAGATTTAAGAATCTTTTTAAATGACACTTCTTACTATTTAAAATAGCTTTGTAATTGTAATCGTTTTCTCATAAAACAATTTCTGACAAAACAAATGAAATTACCTCCTCAACATAAGCCAAAGCGCCTACTAATTTGAGTAAACGTTAATAAAATGTTAATTAAATACACTAAATGGTTTTAAAGCCCTCAGAAAAGCAGTTAATCGCATTAACTATGAATTTATTAAATGAACGGTTTTCAGAAGTACTCAGGTGTCGGTTTTCTTAACGCCTTTGTAATTATTTATACATTTATTCGTAACTTTGCAGTAGCATAGAGGTCAGGACATAACTAGTATTATTTGACCGACTTCCCAAAAGAAGGAGGCACTCAATTCGTCTGTATTTTTTTTATGTGTCCTTTCTTTGCTTAGGTAGCCTAAACTATAAGACTTACACAAAAATGATGTATGGAAGATTTGTAGCCCTTTAAATTTGTCCAGGATAACATATATCTATCTATTAAAGTTGTCTCACAATAACCACTTTTTTCATTAAAAACTACAATTGAAATCTATACCACACTTACAACCCTATTACTCGTGTTCGGTATGAATCTTTATTTCTTAATGTCTAAATGCTGTCATAACAAAAAACATATCAAAAGGTAATAATCACAAAGTGCAATTATTTTTATTACCTGTTGTAAAAATGTCGTATATATCTATAAGTAGCATAGTATAACAAATTTTATGTAATTTACAGGGTTTACTTTTTTTTAATGAAAGTTTTTAAACAGTACCTATCTATGGTAATATCAAAAGTGTTCTTTTAAATTGCATTAGACGTGGAAAGTTTATCTTTGACTTCTTGGAACTATGGTATTTAAGTAATGTGCACAATCTGGTTTTCAACAACACATTTTGCTATCGTACCAGATAATAAATTTAATGAACTCGTTTTTTATCGACATAAAAATTCTTAACTTTACAGTAAAGCCGTTTAGATATAATTAAAATATACTGATGTAGACTAACCCTTATCTTGTTAACAATTCGGTAGGTATGTCATAGAGTTTTTATAAACATTTTCGAAAAATTTACATCAGACACACATATTTAATTCAAATACAAAGTGCATTTCACATCTCTATTCCCTATTGCGGCAAGTATTCTGTCCCTGGCAGCAACACCACGGCTTTGCCTTCGACAAGCGAGAATTATACGACCTCCGCCGACTGCCAAATGTGTTGTGGCTTGAAAAACACACCAACCATACCCGTAGTTTTAACAGTGAATGTAACAAAGGATTTGAAAGTTAGAAATGCTCTTAAGTAATGGTTTTATACCCTAACACGGACTACTTGAAGGGATTCGACCAATCTAAAACATATTTTTTAAAAATCAAATAAAAATCAAGAGTATATTTGTACAAAATCATCTTATCGAACAAATTTACAAGTCATATTCGCCACCATGTTTGCAAATAAAAACAACCTCTATCAATCGTCATCATCAGCTTGCCCTTGTCTCTCTAAACGGTAGGTACAGAATTTGCTGCTCTTCCATATATTTCAGTCAGCTCTCATATCTGAATCCACTCTCTTCTTAACCATGTCCTCTTTCACACGATCCATACATACTTACTTCGGTCTTCCCCTGCTTTTGTAGCCATTCACATTTAGTCTTAACATTTTCGGGTTTATGTCGCCATTTTCTCGTCGGTTTAACCTCTGTCGCTAGTTTAAAAAAAACATATTTTTTTCATATCACCCTTTTATTGTTATGTGTACGAATACGAACTATTGCAATATTTCATCCCATTCATTAAGATTCAACAATAAATGTATGATATTACTTAATCACTTAAAAATGTTCTCCCTCGGCTTGGTAATTATGTACAACATTTACTGTTTTTATTACTATACTAGTTTTTATTTTAGTTTATATTTAGCTCATTATAATACTAATATTAAGCAAATGATTGTAATAAAAACCAAAAATAGATTTGACATGTAGAAGACATTCCGTGTTTTATTAGCATGTTGGTATTCATGTTAAATAATAAAAAGAGCTAATGCAAAACAGGATCGATTGATAACAAATTGGTGAAACAAAATCACATTTTTAATATGAAATAATTTGTTTCTTAATATCACAAGAAGATATATTTTTCATCTGATTATTTGTACTGAAAAAATGAAGGCAAGCAACTCATGAATGATTTTTAACAACATTTAATAAATGCACTAATCGTGCATAAAATTTCCTTAAAAAAAAATTTACACCAGGAAGTCCAATCTGTTAACTTGACTTTGCTTTGATTTTTTAAATTAATGGCTTAACATTTTGAAGAATACGTGAGTCATTTTAACTACTTTACCTTAGCTACTTCTCAGATCCATTAAGATGAAGATGAGCATTGCGTTTTACCCCATTATAATTTTTGATTTGTTACCTTACCATGACCGACTAACTCATCATCTTGTACAGCGCTCTGTAATTATGTCTACTTCGGAATATCACAGATTTCCTGTCGAAAGTTACGTAGCAGAGGGCTTTAATATGAGATGAGTTGACCAGAGCCAACTAGAATAAAGGTCTGCCTTTTATAACATTTTCAACTACTGTTGTTTGGAATAACTTTGTGCTGATAGTCCTTTTGTGTATGTCTTTATAAATGTTTTCTCTCTTTCTTAATATCAATTTTAAAACGGCAAAACAAATATTTAATTATCAATTTCTAGCAATGTAGTTAGTTGCCTTTTCGATTAGGTGCTTAAACACGTTTAAAAAAATCAATTTGTGCCATCACGTCCTATCACTCAGGGTTCTTGTTATGTGTAAATCGGGTGAAAGGAGAAAACAAACAGACGAAATCGCTAAGAGACAGTTCACCTTTGAACCTCTCAAGTACTTTGCAAACACATTTCATAGGAATGCTTAAATTGAAACCGAAGCCTCAATATATTTACATCTATAAAAATAATGGTCACGAAATATGCTACCTGGAGATGTTGTATTCTGAGACTCCGAGATGCCATTTCTAAAATAAAATAAAATAAAAGACATAATTTTTCATTTGTATTAATTAAAATGTATCCAATCACTTACTATAAATCCCCACTTTAAAAGTACTCGATATGCATAAAAACGATCCGCGCTATGAGAATATTGACTCTTCAGTATGATATAGGCATTCACTTCAACCAGTTCCGTACGTTTGAAAAGATCTGAGCATAATCATGTATATCGAAATTTACTTTGCTTTCAACTTGATACTAATCATTTCTGTTTTGATACTTTGGACCTATTGTAAACTATCAGTAGGTATTTGCAAATGCAAGAATCATTTAGTTGGAAAAGTCGCAGTGGTCACGGGCGGTTGCACGGGCATCGGGTTCGAAACAGCAAAGAATCTCGCAGGCAGAGGTGCTAGAGTTATTATAACTGATATAGACGACAAACGAGGAATCAATGCCAGGAATGACATTATTGCAGCAACAGTAAATAACAACATACAATATCACCACTTGGATCTTGCTTCATTTAAATCTATAAAGAAATTTGCAGCAGAAATCATCACTCAAGAGAGCCGTTTAGATATTCTCATCAACAATGCCGGTGTGTTTGGCTCAGAAAATGTTAAAACTGAAGATGGCTTCCTGCTTGGAATGCAGGTGAATTACTTTGGACCGTTTCTTCTAACAAATCTCCTGCTGCCTTTACTGAAATCATCTAAACCTAGTCGTATAATCAACGTGTCCTCAATGATAAGCTTTTTTGGTACAATAGATCTCCAAAATCTCAATATGGAAAAGGAGACACCCGACACATACAAAAGAGAAAAGGTTTATGCAAATTCGAAACTTTGTCTAATTCTTATAACACAAGAATTAGGTCGAAGGTTGAAGGGCACCGGGGTAACTGCTAATTGTTTACACCCTGGAGTATCCTTAACTGAAATGACGGGAAATACCAATTTAGCATTGATTGCGTATTCTCTACCATGGTTGAAGCTGTTTTGGAAAACAAAGTGGGAAGCGGCACAAACAAGCATATACTTAGCAGTGTCGCCAGAAGTTGCCGACGTGACTGGAAAATATTTCCGAGATTGTCGTGAATCCATTGCATTCAGCCGACAGGCAAAAGATACGGAATTAGCACAAAAATTGTGGACATTAACTAAAGAACTCGTTGGATTGTGAAATGTGATTTTGTGAAATTTGTACATATTTTAATTAAAATTAGTTCATTAAAATTTTATCATCGTTTTCTAAGAACGGGCACACACTTATGACTAAACTATCGCACAACTATTGTGATTACCGATTTTTTCGCAACCCATTCAACTGTTTAGTTGCACAACTAAAGATCAAGTCGTATGCGCAACTCCATATAAGCTCATGGGAATCAAAACGAGACTCAACAGTTGTGCGATAGCTTAGTTTCCGATGTGCACGCACTCTAAATCGTTAAAATGTACTTAATACCAGTCATTAAAATATTGCCACCAACATTATCCTCTTTTCACTACAAACAAATGTTAGTTCGATATTGCATAAGAACATTCATAGTTCATAGTTTCTCGCTAAATTATACAAACCCAGACGTTTTTTATCCACTTTTTTATTTTATAAACAAAAACACAATTTACAATCTATATCTAAGTATACTAATATTATAAAGAGGAAAGATTTGTGTTTTTGTATTTTTGTATGTATTGAAATAACTCAAAACTACTGGACCGGTTTTAAAAATTCTTTCACCATTAGAAAGGTAATTTATCCGTGAGTCACATAGGCTATATTTTTTAATTTCACGCGGGCGAAGTCGCGAGCAATAGCTAGTTATCAATAAATATAATCCCGCAAAAATATATTATTGGTTTGTTCGCGGGTGCTAATTACAAGTTTATGTTTTTGTGTTTGTATTAGTGTAGTAACAACAATGTTTATATGTTAATTTTATAACATACGTGTCAAATTATTTGTTTTAATATTGCAGTTAGAGATAAAGTATTGGTCTAGTGTTATGCGTTGTTATCAAGTAATATTCAAGCCAAGGTCAACTAATGCATCCTAAGCACTAAATAATAGTAATGCAGAATAAAATTCGCTTCTATAAATATAAATTAACAATCATATTTTAGTAATGTAATATCATACTTAACTAATTAAATGAATAAAATAAACGTATGTTTCTGTTGGAATGTGCAGTCTAAAAATATATATCTCGCGCATAGACAGTTTTATATTTTTATTAATACTTCTCTTGAAGCTAATTATACGACCCCAGTGATTTTCCGCTAGAAATATTGTCTTGGCCTTGAGGATTTCGCATCCGTACCATAAATTACCTGATACATACAAAATAGAGAAGATGTCAGCATATATGCTAAATTAATTTTTCTTTTTATATTTAGTTCATATCGCAGTATGTCTAGTTAAGCGTATCTATACTAATATAATAAAGCGTAAACACACACTTCTTTGTTGCCCAAGATGTCAATTACAGCATATTGTTGAATAATTCTTTTAATAATAAAAAGTCCTACACTTACGTCACGCTTTAGGCTATATATTTTCACGCCATTAAACTTATTAAACTTGGATAAAAAATCTAATGTGGGAAAGAGATCATAAGTTGCTGCCAACATCAAGGAAGCAAGATTGCCATGGTGTGTCATCATGTCGTGTTATTTTGACATTTGCAATCGATAATTCGACAAATATAAACAATAAAATAAAGTTTTTATAATTTCGTGCGGATGAAGCCACATGCGAACAGCTAGTGTAAAATAAAATAGAATTAACAAACAATTAAAAGGAGATCCCGTTCGTAATTTACACTTTGATATTTAAACGTTTAGTCTTCTCTTGGAAATTAAAATATTTATCCACGCACAAACATTTTAAAAATAAAACATTTGCTTGATAATACGAGTAGTTATGGAAACACGAACAGAATGCCTGCTAGATTACATATGTTTAGTATGTACGAGTATATGTAAATTTCCATTAAATTCGTAGTAAGTAAATTATTTTAAGTAACGTTACGTAATAATTCAGTTTAAACAAATAGTTAGCGTTTATTTATCACCTACCGTTGTAATAAAGGTATTAAATATAGGTGCGGCGTGAGAATTATATTTGTTTTCTTGCATAATGTTATGTAGTACTTATGTTGTTCCCAATGTCATATTTAATCAGCGAGTCAGATAAATTCAATAGTGTTGAATGATCACCTACTTTATTCCTTCAAATATAAGAATTTGTAAAATGTTTGCAAAGAATTTAAGTAACTGGCTGTTATTGCTAGTAGAACATATTAGTTAATAACTAGAAAACGTGCTGTTTCATTGGCATGAATGGAAATTTCACAAACCGTTTACATTACGCCATTGAATTGCGGCGGAATAACTGGACTGTCCAAAAAAGTAACGCGTTCCGCCAGTCACGCTCACTGGTGCCAGTTAGTGTTCACACTGTGCCAGTCGACGGACAGTCCAGTCATTACCAGCCACGCCCCTTATACTGACCGACTGTAGTGACTAAATGTGAACTGCGCATCAAGCGGAAAATATGTTTAGCGATGATTACTAACAGTCAATAGCTTACTGCCTTCGCGGAAACATGTTGCTATTGTTATTCTTTGTTTATTTATTTATTAATTTCATTATATTGATAGCAATATGGGCGTACTTTAGACTGACTCTCGGTTTATGTAAATGTAGCAGACATTTAGTAGGGAAAGTGGTTATTGTGACTGGAGGCAACGCTGGAATTGGATATGAAACAGCAAAAAACTTAGCGGATAGAGGTGCTCGTGTTATAATCGCTTGTAGAAACGAGGGACGCGGCACGTCTGCCAGAGACAATATCATCAAAGCAACTGGTAACAACGATGTTCATTACCGGAATCTGGATTTGTCATCTCTAACGTCTGTCAAAAAATTTGCTAATGACTTTTTAAAAACCGAAACACGTCTTGACATACTTATCAACAATGCTGGAGTATTTGCATCGGACAATGTGAAAACCGAAGACGGATTATTATTAGGAACGCAAGTTAATCATTTCGGACCGTTTCTTTTGACAAATCTGCTATTGCCATTACTTAAATCGTCAGCGCCAAGTCGTATTATAAACGTCTCTTCGATAGCACACGGAAAATGTGAATTGGATCTACAAAATTTAAATGCTGAAAAAGAAAACGAGAAGACATATCAAAAGATAAACTTGTATGGGATGTCGAAGCTTTGCAACATTCTTATAGCAGTGGAATTAAGTCGTCAACTTAAAGGAACAGGAGTGACTGCGAACAGTTTACACCCATGCTTAGTAATAACAGATATACTTTACGAAATAAATATTTTCGGTTTTCAATTGATATTACCATTGGTCAAGTTTTTTGCTAAGACCGCTTGGGAAGGCGCACAAACGTCAATATATTTGGCAGTTTCACCTGAAGTCAATGAAATATCGGGAAAGTATTTTGAGGATTGTCGCGTTAAAAACACTGTTAAGAGAAATGGATATGATCCCGAGTTAGCACGTAAACTATGGAAATTGTCGGAGAAGTACGTAGATCTTAAAACAGATTAATATTGTACATACATTATTCGTGTTATTCTTCAAAATAACAAAACGACGAATGAGGTAAAAAACAAAATAATAAATAAAATTCATTTTAAAAACAGGAATTTATAATATAAATGTCGATAAAATACAGAATAAGGAAAATCAAGTTAAGGTAATTTTATTTTGTGTAGGCATTGATAGTAATTTACTTAATTTTTTAGACAAATATTCATATATTTATCACTTTTAATTATTTGTTTCTTTTATAAATCGCACTTGTTAATGATTTTTTTTATTATTATACAACATCTACAGACTCTTGGTCCGTACTCTTTTTTACACAGTTTATATAAATATACTTTTTTGTTTTGTTGCGTAATCCTTGTGTTACATTAATGAGTTCCTTTGTTTTTCCTCTCCATTATTATATTATATTATATTATGCTAAATACAATTATAAATAATATTTTAACTTAAAGAGTTGCTGGTTGTTTATTTCTTTCTTACTGTTTCTGTTGCTTGTAGGCTTCTTTCTTTGCTTCTTAGCACAGGTATTGATTGGGCTGCAGCGTTGACGATTTTGAGGAGTGCGTTGACCATTCCTTCTGTCTGTGATCTCTTCTGGCTCCTTCTGTGCCTGGCTTCGTCGATGACTGTTGCGCGCTCGCTCACCATTCTGAGCCGTAATCGTTCCGAGCCGCTAAAGGTTGATGGGCTTGTTAATGGGTGGCCCCACGCGTCCCCTGGGTTTGTCGCTGTTGCCGAGTCGTATTTATGTAGGTAACTGAGATTTTCGCCTCTCGTATACGATTACCTCATGATGTTCTGAGGCCTTCAAGCAACCTGTGAGATCTGCGACTAACCCTTTTTCGTGCTGTACCACCATAGCGTACAAAAATCTTACGTGATGCAGCTACCGAGCTAGAATGAGACAGACTGAATGTTAATGAATTTAAATCGAAAGCGATTTTGAGTTTAAGTTGGCCTCGGGATGATTTATATATTACTAGCCTTCGCCCGCGACTCCGCAAGCATGCAATTAAAAAAAAAACAAAAGGAAATATGTGTTCTTCCAGACTATATGTAGAGGATAGGTCTAGGAGGTCTAGATGTAGACATCAGTACCAAATTTCATCGAAATCCGTTCAGCCGTTTAGGCTCCAAACCTTAACAAATATCCATCCATCCATCTAAACTTTTGCATTTATAATATTAGTAAGATTGAAATTTCTATGACTAAGAATTCCTTTAAATTCTTCGTACCTAGAGTTTCCACAGCCGAAACACATGTACAAAACATATTGTTTTCCCTGTATTTCTAATCAATAAAACAGAGATAGCATATATATTTGTAGGTATTTGTACAAAGGATACCCTCGGTTAGTATGTGTAATTCATGAATCATTATGCCTTGTTTATTCTTTGGCCTATTATTTTGTTACAGTTCAATTTATATTAAATATTACAGTTCTATAATAGTATTTGAACAAAATTAATGTAACTGCGTAACAAAATTAAAATTATTGAATACCACCATGTAGTAATTATTTTCACTGCCAGTTCGTTTAAATAACATTGTTATAATTCGACGTTTCAACTTTAATTTGTTGTACATATGTTACAATGTACAATATTAATTAATTGTCGTGTTATTTTTTTATAATCCATATGCGTCTTTTTCCTTATATAGTTAAGACATTGATGTCATTAACTACGTAAATATACTATTGACGTAATTACATATTACCTCCAGATGTTTATTTAATCAGAGTATTTTAGACTAGCTTTCGCCCGCGACTCCGTCCGCGTGCAATTAAAAAAACAAAAGTGCGTAGCCTATGTGTTCTTCCAGACTATCCTCTACGTCTATGCCAAATATCATCAAGATCCGTTCAGCCGTTTAGGCTACAAACTCTAACAAACATCCATCCAACCATCCATCCATCCATCCATCCATCCATCCATTTAAACTTTCGCATTTATAATATTAGTAAGATTATGAGGCTAAAAATAAAAAGTACTGCGTATTCATTACGAGTATTCGCAAAAATAGTTTGTTTTTTTATCAACCGTTTGTCATGTACTACATGAAATATATTATATATCACGTTCGATTATTAAAATCTTACTTATATAACCGCCAAAGTTTAGATCTTGAATAAACTTCTGAACGGGTCTTAATGAAATTTGACATAAATGTAGAGGATAGTCAGGCCGACGGAGTCGCCGGCGAAAGCTAGTACATATTGTTAAGGTAAGTTTTCAACGATACAAATTATTATCATTTTTTGTTTATCATACCTATACTAATATAATAAAGCGTTAAGCGTACACACTTCTTTGTTGCCTAAGTTGTCAGCAGTCACAGCATATTTTTAAATAATTCTTTTTTTAATAAAAATCCATACACTTACGTCACGCTTTAGGCTATATATTTTCACGCCTTTAAACTTAGGGGGTAAATATTTTGGATAAAAACCCTAATGTGGGAAAGAGATCATAAGTTGCTGCCAACATCAAGGAAGTAAGATTGCCATGGTTTGTCATCATGTCATGTCATTTTGACATTTACAATTGATAATTTGACAAATGTAAACAATAAAATAAAGTTTTTATAATTTCACGCGGATGAAGCCGCAAGGGAACAGTTACTTTATAGTTTCTTAATTGTAATAAATGTTTTTTACATGTTTAAGTAAACAAAACAACTCAAATTGCGTGGGTTCGTGTTAAATGTAACTTATATGCTGGTTTTTACGTGATGTTATTGAAGTCTTGCTAAACCTGATTGATGGGAATAAATTTAAATGTTTAAAGCCAAAAGATGCATCTAAATGTCCATTATTATACAAATCTAAAGCCATAAACGACAAAGATTACCTACTAGCTACACTAGATTTTGCCAGCGACTTCGACCGCGAGAAAAAAAAGTACGTGTATTCTTCCAGACTTTGTTCTACATCTTCGCTAAATTTTATAGAGATTCGTAGAGCCATTCTGGTGATGTTATCCTCTAACAAATATACATCCATCCACACATTTGTATTTGTAATGTTATAATAGTAAAAAAAGTAAAAAGGCTATTGCGATTTATGTTGAATGGTCAAAGTATACCTACAATTCATAAACATAAACAAAAATCCATAAAGTTAATATTATAAAATAATAATATTGTTTCAATATCACATATTAATCATGTCAAATTTTTTTTACAACACAAAACCAACGCTACAAATTATGACTTTACAGGACTAGCTGTTGCTCGCGACTCGCCAGTGTGGAATAAAAAAAAATATAGCCTATGTCACTCACAGATAAATTTTAAAATCTATCCAGTAATTTTGAGTTATTTCAATACATACAAAAATATAATACAAATCTTTACTCTTTATAATATTATATTAGTATAGATATAGAAGTATAGACAGACATACAACAGTACCTTAAAAAACATATAATACTAAAGTCAGTTAAAGAAATATTAGTTTTATTTGAATAATCGAATACAAAATCTTAAAGTTGAAGCCAACTATTTGTACTAAAAAGTAATGAAAACAGAAAATAACTATTTGCCTTTTTAACGAATTTATTCCGTTGATACAGGAGTGGGATCCAAATTGTGCAGCTTCGGGAGCTGTGCTTAGAAATCTTTTAGAGATTCAATTACCCGTTTGAAAGAAACCTTTTCCTTTTAAAGAAATCCGTTAGTTGTAAAATATTCTTTTCAATTTCAGTAATTGAATTTCTTTGATAGGTCACTTTGTATATTATAAAAGTTATAATTCGCAATACATTTGCTTTTAGAATAGATGCACATGAAAATCAGTGTGTTTTCAATTCAAACTTTATTACTCGCTTACTAGATCTCTTTTTCCCGTGTACTTTGTGTGAACACACAGCGTACAAAATTTTGGTTTACATTCCGCACGAGGCGAGAGAAAATACTATAACTATTTACCTTGTCTTGCATTAATAAAGACACTTTGATTAACATTATCTAGTTGTGAAATGAAATGAAATGAAATGAAATGAAATGAAATGAAATGAAATGAAATGAAATGAAATGAAATGAAACGAAACGAAACGAAACGAAACGAAACGAAACGAAACGAAACGAAACGAAACGAAACGAAACGAAACGA
>LD700005.1:334803-449659 GCA_003118335.3 Papilio memnon
ACTTCCTCTAATATACTCATTTCGTATCTTATCCAATCGCGTCACCCCACACATCTATCTTAACATCCGCATTTCTGCCACATGTAGTCTCCTTTCATCCGTCCCTTTTACTGCCCATACCATGTATATAAGTATTAATTAATAAAAAAAACTTGACCTTCCACTCTACGATTCATTCCTAAAACTACATATTACATTACATAACATTGAAACGAGCAAAGTATGTTTCATCTACGAGTATACCGACTAATATTATAAAGAAGAAAGATTTGTATTATATTTTGTGCGTATTGAAATAATGCAAAAACTACTGGGCCAATTTCTAATTCTTTCACCATTAAAACGCTACGTTATCAGTTAGTAACATAGGCTATATTTTTAAATCCTCCCAGACGAAGCCGCGAGCAACAACTAGTAAAAAACAACAAAACTGTATCATATGAAATGGTAAAAGCTTAACTTGTAAGCTTAAGATAAGATATCATAAATCACTTTGATGTTGGCTTAGAACCTTGTCTTTTGTGTTCCAAACTTTGGACGCTATGAAATATTGCCAAAAGTTACACAAACATCTCTTAAAGTGTTTTGTTGAAAATATATAACGCAATAGACTTGGACAGGATACTAGACGACGATGCAACTTCAGGGCTTAGCGAGCAATTTATAAAAACACAATACAATCACATGAAATTTTCACAAAAATATTTTGGTTATGAAATTCCAGGTATATTAGAAACTGTTGACGCCGTTATCATTGTCAGTTAAATCATTTGTTGAAACAAGTAATATACATACGAGTATGTTTAATTCAAATCCAACCAACATAGGTAGTATGGTACAGTATGAAAAGTCCAAGACGACCGCCGTCCCAAAATGGTGGATGTCATATTTTGAACAATCACCCCAACATAAGCAATAAATGAAATGGCTTGACAAGTTGAATATAATTCATCATCATCATCACCAGCTCACTATACGTCCCCACCGAGGGGCTCGGAGCCTACCCTAAAGTTAGAGTGAATATAATTACGTCTAAGTAAATATTTAAAAAAATAAGGATAAATTATTAAATCCAAGATAGCCGCCATTACAAAATATCAGACAGAACCTGATATGCTCGAAACAAAATTTCTAGTGCAATAAATAATTTAAGAAGTAGAAGGTGTTGACTGAAGGCTGTTATCAGCGGCGACATTTAAAAGCTCAGAAATGTTGAAAGGGTAATAAATGGATGACTAAATTGTTAAATGTCTTATAACATAATTCCTTATAAGAATTGTGTTATCTTTTTAACGATAAAAAGCATTTTATGAAATTAAAAAGATTCTGTGTCGTGCAATTACGTTTATTGTTGTTAAGAACCCGACACTGACAGCATTCTCCTACAGGAAAATAAAAGCGCTCAGTTTGACAATGGTGGGTGTAAGTGCACGAAGATATAAGGAAGGCGCTTCCATTGCGACAATATCCAATTACAATGAAACCATCGAACTTAAATTGAACTGTTATAACATATGTTTTATCGGAATATTTTATTTTTACTTATTGCTTTCAATATTTTTTTCCAAGAACTTATTCATTGGTGTTTTTCTTACGAAATCAGAATTCAAAATATTACGCTTATTAAACGTTTCCCTCTTTGACAAAACACAATACATACTCTTTGTTTTGCAAAAGACTAATCATGTCAATTTGACGATTAGTAGTCTCGTCAAGATGTGAAAATTTATCGTTTGTTCGCTCAATATGAATGATTCTTATCTACATACGTGCTTCTGGAATTCTTTACATTTCGCTGAAGATTTTTCGTTGTTCACTTCTTACCAAAATTCTCATAAATTTTTCGTATTACTGATTGCCTTGCATATCAGTGCATTGGTTATGTTCTACGCCAACGTATTATTCTGTAGAGACGTGGATATACTGCTGAATCAAACAGATGAATGCATAAAAGTTATTAAAATCAAACTAAAATCCATCCAATCGGATCATAAGAAGTTAACCAATATTAAAAAACGAACGGAAGAGCAAACGGAGACTTGTCGCAAATGTGAACATATGATTTCAATGCTGCGTACTGCTTGTGTAAATAACTTTAGAAACATATCAGAAATTAACAGCGAAAACTGAAGTATCAAAACTAACACCTTCAACTTTATCTTGTGGCTTGATAAATGGAAGTGAAAAATAGTAAAAACCAACGTTGATTTTCAACAACCAGCAATTATCACAATTTTCATCTGAATTATTTCGCAAGTGAGTTTCTAATAGTTAATTATTTTTTTGCTTGGTTGAGTGGAAATAACTCCAAGAAATATTTATAAGTTTGTCAGCTCAAAGCTTTGCTTATTCTTATGTATAAAATTCAGGGACAGTTCTTATCCTTGATTTAGCATTTATCACAAAACCTTTCTCGGGTATTCTTTGACGAAGGACCCAAATAAAGTTATAATATTATTTATTATAATTGATATAAAAGATTTCGTAGAAGTAGTATTAAACGGTTCTTTCAAGCCGGTTCCTTTTGCTATATAGTTTATCACGCCCAGAAACTGGTGACAAAGATGAATTATATTATTATACTAGCTGTTCCTGTGCGGCTTCATCCGCATGAAAATATCTAATTTTATTGTTTACATTTGTCAAATTATCAATTGCAAATGTCAAAATGACATGACATGATGACAAACCATGACAATCTTGCTTCCTTGATGTTGGCAGCAACTTATGGACTCTTTCCCACATTAGGGTTTTTATCCAAAATATTTACCCCCAAAGATTAATGGTGTGAAAATATATAGCCTAAAGCGTGACGTAACTGTAGGGCTTTTTATTAAAAAAAGAGTTATTTAAAAATATTTTGTAATTGCTGACATCTTAGACAACAAACGTGTGTTTACGCTTTATTATATTAGTATAGATAATTGCCAATTTCTACTTTGATAATTTTATTTTAAAGGCACACAAAACTTAAATTACATTGATAGTAATTATGATCTTGTTTCAGGTAATCGTGCCACGACTAGCATCAATTAGTTTTTCTATACCAATTGGACTACATTTATTGATTTATTTTATTTTTCTTAGTATTTTTTATCGTACAGTACCTAATGTAATACTTCATTAACAAATATAAATTAGTTGAATTTAAAAAAAATGAAGGACATAATAAAATCACTTTAAGCGCCATCTATCGTATCCAACAATATTAAAAGTGAGAGCTCAATCAAATTGGAAAAGGTTTTTTAATTTTTATATCTTAAAAATGTTCCAAATCTGTCATTGACTGCTTAAGTGGTAATATTATTGGCAATAAATTATAGTCTGTCGTAGATTAAGATATTTATCGACTGATAGTAGAAATAATTAACGTTACGATATAACTTTCAAAAGTAAATTCAGTGCTTACTTTGCTTCGAATGAAGTATGCGTAAAGTTCAACGAATTCCGCGACATGGGAGGAGGCATTAGTTAAAGTTAAGCAATTAAGAAGAGCGTAAGCGGAGAGATTGGATGCAGGGAAGTTCTTGTTTTCCGTTCCTAAAACTATCTTCATTACACTATCTCCGCATCCGAGCAGGCCGGGACGCCGGGCGATGCGCCGGGACTGAGCTGCTATGTTTCGTAACCGCGCATATGAACACACACGAGCAGTATTTCGCCGGCGGATAACAGCGCGGTTGGACAGCCTCCAACCGTTTCCGGCCAGATTAACTTTTTATTCAATCCAAACCGCATTAAAGCTCTCGCGACCGACAAAATGTTGATTAAATTCAAACAGCGAAATGAGGTTTATTTTACACACGTGCCTCGCTTACGTCCAAGTTATTGTTTATGTTACTTAATTTAAATGTAAGGTATGAAAACATGTAGGATGCTCACTAGCACATAGATACCTATTCTAAATATAAAACAAAATCTTTAGTGTAAAATGTGAATGTTAAAACCTATATAAATATATTCACAGAACTAGAAGTATTCAAGTTTGGATTTGAAAATTCTAAATTATATAATAATGCAAATATTTTGCATCAAATACTTATATTGTTCTTCCCAAAATAACTCGAAGTTGTTCCAATTAAAATAAAATGCGAAAATCATTTTGTCTTGTGTCACGTGTCTATTTATCGATGTCACGTGGTCATTCGTCTAATTGACTCCAAAATGGAAAGGTCAAAATTGAAAAACAGATTATGTTTTTATCGGCTTTATTTCACACAATCATCACACATATTATTCTCACTTACATACCTATCGTATACCTATTTGTTAATTTTACACAAAGCTTTTGTTTTAACTTAATGTAAACACTTAACTATGTTTAATAACTACACAATTTTACGGTGACATCAATGAACTTTACGGTGTGGCCTTAATGTCGGCAGAACAATCAACAAATCAAAGTTAAAACTAAAACTCAACATAAAACTAACAAACGAAGCCAAATTTAAATTCAACAATAACTTAACAGGAAAACTTAACAACAAATCAATGCTTAAAATTATTTAACATTAACAATTTAATATATTAACAACACAACCATTAACCTTTTGATACCGTAAATTTCCACTCCCGAATGATTTGTACAAAAACATTGCGATCACTTACATTCACTTTTAAAAACAGGAACAGCAATGTAACTTTATTCGTCAGTAGAAACCCACGGTTAAACAATCATAAAGAACATATAGTTTGTAACTATTTTATCCCCTTGGCTAATTTTCTTAATCACTGTAAATAATTAATCACTTCTACAGATATATTAAGAATGCTGTTTAGTATGTACTACGTCTAAAGTCATTTATTAAAGATTAAGTTTAAATACATAAAAATACTGCCTTGTACTTGAAGTATTAAAAAAATGGAGGAGAAAATAGTTACAATATTAAACTATAGCTATTATGAAATATTGTGTGCATAAATTTAGTTCACGAACGATTCAATTTCAACAACTATTAATTAACAAATAACGTTATAACAATCTAATATTAACTCATTGTTCTCTAATTAGATAGGTTCATTTCAATCTGTTTGATAAAGTTTTAATTGCTTATTTCGGACAAAATTTGACTCGATAATTGTAAATGCGATAATGTATTTATATACAGAATTATATCAGCCCATTTACTGCCAAATCTGTACAATTAAGATGAGTAAATTAGGAATACGCACACGATATTCATATAACAAGAAGCATCCTATTAAGATTCTGTACGGAACCCTAACAGAAGGCGAAACAAACAAAAGCATAGAAGTAACAATTCAGGCACTTCGTGAGATTAAGGCACGATGTGATCGGTACGAAATGTTAGCGAATGTTTATGGAGTAACTTAGAACTTTCGTATTTGTATCGCAGAGAGAGCCCCAACTAATTGTGCTGGAGTGCTTATTTAAGTTATCAGAAACAATCGGTGGATGAACAACAAAACAAAAACTTAACTTCGAGTCAATAAAGTTAACATTAACAATGGCCGGCTAACGAATTATTCAATTGCGTCCTGATTCGTTTAGTAACAAAACAAAAATTCAACTTTTAACAGCAACGATGTTACGGTCCATTTATTGTATAGACGCTAACTTTAAATGGGCTCAACAATCAAACTTAATTTAACGAGAAGCAAAAACATTAACTGATTACTTTAACGGAATAAATAACCAAACAAAAATTCAACTATTTAAAAAAAGAACTTTAACTTTTTCATTAATATTACAGCGATAAAAACGATAGTTTGAATTTACAAGAATGTTTAGATAATAATCAAAACCAGAATATTTACAAACAAACAAAAACTTAAACAGAAATGAATTAACTGTCAACATTAACAAAGTAACGTGTTAACTTAAAAAAAATCAATACCAGACCAGCTGATTATGAGTTTGTGCATGAAACAAGATTAAACAAATAAAAAAAACAATGTCAATCAATCATTAAAATCAAATTATAAATTGAAAATTTTGAGTTAATACCCAATTAAAATGAGTGGTTTCTTTAAAACAATATTGTGAGCCAAATATTTTCCTAATTCTATTGAGAATTATTTTCCATTATACTTTGATATTATAATTGATTAAACTTTAAAACAGTGTAATTATACTGAGAGATCGAAACTGAAATTCAACAACTTCAAACAAAAACATTAACTGCCAAAACATAAACAACTGAAAGTAAATTTTTACAAGTAAACAAACATGGCTAAGGTACAAACATAACTTAATCTTGTTGATTTGAAAAAACTAAAAAACGTACAAACTCTCGTTACACTTAACTCAGATTTCCAACAAAAGCTTTAACGTGATTTAATTAAAAAAAACTAGAATAGGATGTAAGTAACTATAACAAAATTACATCCAACTTGGAACAAGCGTAACAAGATTAAACGAGAACGTGAAAGGTAACTTAAGAACTTTTAACAAACAACGCCGTACATTAAGCCACTCTTGATCGAAAAGAGAAGTATGTTTAAGTCGTGAAACCATTGAACAAGTATTGACAACGTATTCGTACTTTATAAGTAAACTTATTCTTCATTTAACATACTTGTACTACTACTAAATGATACACTAAGCGATATTAAAACCATTGAACACATTTAGGTCACTAATTGACTCCCTATTCCTAAATTAGATGAACACAAACCCTAAACTAGCCTAGCCTATAGTATCTACACTATCTTTGGGGTTATCTAGAAGAATTGTTGTTCCAAATACCTCTTATTGGAGATTCTTTGTAGATGGAATATTTCAAATGTATAGCACTCCACACATGTTGCTGAACCACTGATCTTTCTCTATTCAACAAGGAATAGTCTTCACAGTGTAATTCTCAAATTCAATCTTGATCAGTAACTAGAACAAAAAAAAAACTTAATTAAACAAACATACAAATTACAAGACAAGCTGGAGTGAAACAAAAGTTGAAGTGTGCACAACACTAGTTAAATTTAACTTACCCATAAACATTAGCGAGGGATCTCGACGTTCGGGAAATAGTATCTTTTGAAAATGTTTTTCACAGTCCCGCTTTCTCTTTGCTTAAACATTAACTTCACTCGAGACTCGAACTTTTTAATTGACAACTATTAACGAGTACAGTAAAGTTTGTACGTGAGTTGTAATTTAAGTTTCCCAAAGCTCAACGGGGGACCCGAGCCGGTCCCCCGTTGATGTTCACCGGAGCTGTGTTGTTTGGAAAGTGATGGTTTACGGGACTTTACCCGCTTATATATGGGTCCCGAATTCCCTCCAGGGCTCACCGTGGGAGCGCGGGCGCACGTGTGGACTCCACATCGTTGCGTAAAGCGAACACAATAGGTTCCTTTTCTTTGTCCTATCGACCCCTTGAACGTCTTGCCTTCTATCTGTATTTACCTTTACTTGCGCTAGGGGAGAAATCTCGCCCGGTGGGAACATGCGCAATCCTAACTGAACTTTAATTGTAGTGTACGATAATCGCTTGATATTCTAAAGAGGGTCGATAAGTCGCAACGACTTTCACACGCTTAAGAAATTATTCATAAAGTTTACCGTTATTTTTATTATCTATGTTTTTTTGTATGATGCAATATACCCCCAAATTTTTCTATTAAAATATCTATTTTAAAACTAGGTAAATATGTACCAGATCGTTGTATTTATGAAAAATAAAATTTAACAAAATTTTCAACGTTCAATGTTGTCATGTTTCATGTTCATGTTCAATGTTCATGTTTTGCCATAACTAAAAATTGATTTTGTTTTTAAAACTATAAATTAACTTGATTTTAATCATAAGATTGTCTAAATTTGCAAAAATAAACAGAAAATAATTCAAACATGTTAAAACAGTGTAAATTCAAAAGTAATAAGGCAGGAGTGTGAATTCGCAATGCGTGCAGAAGCCGAGAGAGCCTGTAACATAAAACTATACGCACGGTACTTAGAACTCATTAATTTGCAAACATTCAAAGGCTAACTCGACCGCTACCCGATTGACTCGCCCCAAGTGTTTTCCACAAGAACAAAAGATCCTTTCAACGATACCCCGAGAACGTGCTCCGCTTAAAATAATGAGGTCTTTAATTTATTAAGGTAAAAAGTAAATACTCGCCTTACAGTGACCCCTTCCGTACTTAGACGTACGCAGGAGTGAATTGCTCGCACTTACCGACTTGCGCATGCAGGATTTCTGATATGTGCTTGACATTTTATAGCACGTGGACATTTAGCACGCATTAAATTAGAAGCGGGCTTTATAATTAAAATAAATCTTAACTCGGATTTTTTATCCGCAGTCGTAACGATCGCTCTTTAAATATTTCAATCCAAGCGATCAAAAGTTTTAGATGTGTAAAAAAAAAGTATAAAAACGTATATTCTTGATGAGCTTAGCGAAAACATCCTGAATATGTCCAATAGTTGCCGAATAAAGATAAATACTTATTCTAATACTTAAATTAATTAACATGCTAATAACCACAAGCTTAACAAAATAGAATACTCGCTCAGTGAAACAGCCTTCACCTGCCAACAACACGAGTAAATCTTTTGCAACTATTTACTAAAGTATACGCAAATCGATAGCGGAGCGAAACAAGCGCAAAACTACACTGCATAGAAATATCTTACGCTTCCACAAACACAACTATCTTACAAGCAAAGTTTGCATAGTTTCCACCATATTATTTATATAAAATATAAAAATTTGTAATATAAATAAATAATATAAAAAAATATTTCATTGTTTATCTAAATTTGTCAAATTATCAATTGCAAATGACAATCTTGATTCCTTGATGTTGGCAGCAACCTATGGTCTCTTTCCCACATTAGGGTTTTTATCCAAAATATTTACCCCCTAAGCTTAATGGCGTGAAAATATATAGCCTAAAGCGTGACGTAAGTGTAGGGCTTTTTATTAAGAAAAGAATTATTCAAAAATATGCTGTAATTGCTGACATCTTTGGCAACAAAGAAATGTGTGTTTACGCTTTATTATATTAGTATAGAGTATAGATATAGATACACGTAGCTTTCTCTCTAAAGGTAGACGTTAAATTTGAAGTAATCGTAAAGATTGATTGGTTAGTATCGAATTAATAGATTATTTTGGTTTGTCATTTGTTATAACAGTAAAACACATATCCACGCGGACATATTGTACGAAAAAAAGATCACATAAACAAGAAAATATTAAGACTGAAGGAACGTTTATTAAATCTGTTTTACCGACGCTACGGGATTAGGATAAAGAGAAAGGTGATGATGATGATAATGAATATGGATGGCTATAAAAGTAGAGGAAGACCGAAGAAATTAACGATAGATTGTGTGAAAGAGGATATGTGTAAGAAGGAAGTAAATTCAGATATGACAACTGACAGAGATGTACGGAAGAGCAGTAAATACTATACCGACCCTCCGTAGATAGTTTGATAATGAGTGAAATGTATATTAGAGTTCAAACGCAGTTACCTGACGGCTTAATTCCATCAGATTTTACTTAATTATCATGTAAATTTTAAGCTTGCAAATACGTACAATTAGTTTAGAAAACATTATTTCTGCATTTTCTATTACAATTCCAAGCCCAATACCTGTAATTTCTGTAAACATAGACCCACAGAGTATTTAACTGTTTAGACCATAGTCTAAACAATACAGATGTGAAATTAACGAGCGATATCAGCAGGGTCAACTATTTGCTTATAGTTATGGAAGTGTTTAAGCTTCCATTAACAATGCACAGCTGTTACTGCTACACTGTAATAATGGTAATCGTCTAAGTTCTGTGCTCGGTGAATATTACCGATTCTCGTGTTGTGAAATGAGAGATCAAGGTTATATGATGAATTTATCTTTTTTTTTAATTTGTGAAATAAAAATAATGTACGGAAAACATGTATGACAATTCGTCTATTTCTTCTATTTAATTCTTGTTGTCTACTCGTAGATAAGTTAAAAATCTCGTTTTCACTTTTTTTTATCATAACCGAGCCGAAGGCCGACGGCAATGAGTAAACCAAAAGAACATAACAAGAAAAATTTTCGTCACAACGTTTGAAGAAAAATAAAATTAAACTTTACACATAAAAGTTTTCTTCAATTTCTTTCCTTTATCTAAGGAAGTTACGGACGTTAGCAAAAATTCAATCTGCCACGGTTAACGCCATTAAACTGGAAAACAGTTTTAAAATCTTGAATTGTTTTTAAACTCGAATTATATTAGCATTTTATAAGCACAATAGTACAATAAAATAATTGCATAATTAAATGCTTAACTCCGGTACTGGCTTAATGATATTAAAGCAAACGCAAGCTTGCATTTTGCTCCGGTTCAGCGCAGCGCTACCATTTATTTTAATTTCAGATTATTCCGGTTCAAACTGGTATGAGAGTTGTATCAGTGTTAGCATTATGCCCTTATTTATTTACTTTGAATAGCTGATATCATATAGTTACTTTAATCCATTGTCCAGAGATTAAGACTGCAGTGAAAAGCGATTTCGGATGTCTATGGGCAGCGTTCGCTTCGCCATTTCGGTTTCAGGTGGCCGCCTGCTCGTTGCAACCTTGTAATACAAAAAAAATTTCTAAAACCATGGCTCATCAGACCTTATTTCAATCCAACATAAACCAAAAACAGACTACGACGTTTTACTAAAATTAAAATCGAAATCGAGGTACAAAATAAATTGGGCACAGTCTAATAAAAATGTTAAGTACCTTGAGCATTAATAACTTTTTAGTCGTAAATAATTGAATTCTTGATTTTAAAAAGTACACTATTAGGAATTAAATTTTGTCCAATACATTTTCGATCTGCTTACTAAATCTAAAAGTTTCTTTTTTTTAAATCAGGTATCTTATATGTTTAATTTACATTGTATCATAGTGTATAGGAAGAACTGGTAATCAATGTTTATTCCTCAGCCAGTTAGCCCAGTTACCCGAGATCCGCAAGGCAATCGCGGCCGCGCGTATTTGCCCGACTCCATTGGGAATTATTCCCGGCCGTTTCGCTCCACGCTATCCCATCCGGAGCGGGGATTGCAATTGTCTTGCTTTTCGTATAATTTTATCTTGATAAGATTGTTAGCACTATCGTTAATTCCCCTTTGACTGCTCTCCGCTTTGTTTTGTTAGGGATTAGCGTAGAGTAAGTGGTTTCATAGTATGTTAGTTTGTATTCTGAAGTAAATTTTTCATTTTGATTTTTGGATTATATTTTCTTTTTTTTATCTTTATTTTTTATAGGGACTTTGGTTCCTTAGAGCATGTCAGTCCCATAATAACTGATACAAAATACCTAAACGACCTTTAGGTCGTCATTTGTTGTTGTCGTTCATTTTCTTTTAAAAAATAATGAAAAACCGTAAAGCGTAAGTACATATTTACAAATTACTATAAGGCCTTTAACACCATGCTTCGGACTTCGTCCGCTAGCTCCGGCAGTGGCTCGGCCAACGCAGATAAAAACCCAAAAACATGGTGTCTCAGCAATGATATTATCTAAAATTGGATAGATACAGAATATGCCGGAATAAGAATGAGTGGAAAAGTTATTCAATAAAGTCTTTATCCACTAAAATTTATAAAAAGTGAAGTAAAAATAGTAACAACATTATGTTCTTACATACAAATATTATATAATATTACGTACCATAACATAATCACGATACGCACTGTGTACCTTTAAAATCTTTAGAGCGCGTGCACACGTTTGACTAAATTATAGCACGTCTGTTTAGTCGCGCTTTGATTCATATGAGCATATATTATGTAGGTGCGCATGTTACTCCATTTTTAGTTGTGCAATTAAACAATTGAATTTGCTGCGAAACTATCGACAATCGCACAACTATTGTGTAGTTTAGGCAAGGGTGTGCCCGCTCTTAAAAATATTTATGTAAATTTCATTTTTGGCACAAACGAATTATCTGACTCTACCTGACATTGCAGTTGCGAATATGTACGTATAGAGTAGTATAAATTTAGTTCCCTTTTCCAATCTTAAACGACGACGTAAAAATGAAAACCTGTATTTGCTGAGTAAATCACACCGCCTTAAGGGCACAAAGGTATAATGAAATTGCGTATGTATGAGTTAGTCTTTGACCCGGAATAAAAAATACGTAAACGCGCTCTAAGATTCGAGGGGGAAAATTCCGCAGCAAATTTCATTCAGAAGCAACGCGGGGACCAGGAAATCCTGTGTATTTTTAATGAATAAAATTTTAGAGAAACACTATTCATTCCTAACTCTGTGGTTGAGAATAAAATACATGTCCTTTTATAAAACAACTCTTAACGTAATGTTACAAAATCGTAAATAATAATTATATTTAAGTATACTTATTTTAGAAATCTTATTACAGGATTTGCAAAATAATTCACCTGAAAACATTGAATTTGATTTTGTAATATAAAGGCTATTCGTTTAGTAAGAAATAATATTTTTGTCTTCCTATACAATAATTTGAACGTTCATAAGCAGCAGTGAGTATATAAATTATTATCAGAAAGCTACAACTGGCAATAATGCTTGAGAAAGAAAATTAATTCATTGGAAGCTGAGGAGAAATTTATGCGTTGTACAAGATAAAATATTTCGTGATATTTAGTAGAGACGACATAAAGAATAATTTATGAATGGAACGAATTAATAATAATGAGACGGTTTCGTTAATAATATAAGACGGTTGTTGAGGTAAATTATCTTCGTAATATACGTTGTGTATGAAATTATCTAATAATATAATAATGGATTTATTTAAATAATCTTTCCTTGATGAGTTGCTCTTTCAGTTAACATCAAATGCCAGCAGATTCTTATTTAGGTTTCATAAGTACGGAATAAAGTAGTTTTAAAAATTCAATTAGCCATGTTGGTATGTTTTTTCTCGTGTTATTTTTATTCTTCGAACTTTGAATTTTTTAATTTGAAAACCTTGAAAGTAGCAGTTTTAAAACGACAACATTTTTTAACGTTTAATCTTTTATATTAAAGTCAATGTTTAGTAGTTGCGTGCTTTGATACAGTTTAAACCTGTAAACCTACGTACTTAAAAACTTCGTGCCTGTCGTGGCAATCGCGCACATCAAAGTAAAAGAAAAAAAAATATCACTGGAATATACCAAAAAATCCACATTGTTCGTATAACAGATACTGGAATAAAAGAGATACAGAGCCCAATTGTTGTCTGTTTCTCAATTTATTCCGTACGTCTTCGTTTTCTTATTTCTAGCTATCCTTATTGCGTCATAAGGAATATTCTGGCATATGCTGGTATATTCTGAGCTCTTGATCTTCGTAAGATGGTACATGCACATAGAATTACCCGACTACACGACCTGTGTCGTAGCCGATAAGTCTTAGTCTGCTCGGATTCTCCGTGGGAATGTTCGTATGCTTCGTCGAGTACAATGGGCAACACATATCTCAATTTTCACTGTACAAACACTATTATATTACGCTATTGTATTAAATCAGTTTCACACGATCCCTATTACTAACAACTATACATATACTAAAATTAAAAATAATTATAAATGCAAAAATTTAGATGGATGGAGGTTTGTTAGAGTTTGTAGCCCAAAAGGCAAAGCGGATCTTCATGCGATTTGGCATAGATGAAGAACAGTCTGGAAGACACACATAGGCTAGTTAATTTTGTTTTCTCTTTTTAATTCAACGGGAACGAAGTCGCGAGCGAAAGCTATTGTAAAATATAAAAGATAAATAATAACAAGTTTTTATAAAAATGTATTAGCGACGGGACCGAAACTACTCGGTGCCGTCACCGAAAGATAATTTTTTATTTCATCAATTTTCTAAATTACAAATTAGGAAATAATAACTTATAGTAACTAAGACAATATCTGATATTCTAAAAAGCTCTTATTCTTCTGTTCTATGGTTGAAATAAGCTATAAAATCTATACTAATATAATAAAGCGTAAACACACACTTCTTTGTTGCCAAAGATGTCAGCAATTACAGCATATTTTTGAATATTTTTTTTAATAAAAAGCCCTACACTTATGTCACGATTTAGGCTATATATTTTCACGCCATTAAACTTAGGGGGTTAATATTTTGGATAAAAACCCTAATGTGGGAAAGAGACTATAAGTTGCTGCCAACATCAAGGAAGCAAGATTGCCATGGTTTGTCATCATTTCATGTCATTTTGACATTTGCAATTGATAATTTGACAAATGTAGGTAAACAATGAAATAAAGTTTTTATAATATCACGCGGATGAAGCCGCATGGGAACATATAAAGTATCAAATATGAATATCCCCATTGGCTTCCCTAAGCAATCATACTGTAGTTGGTTTGTCCTACTTTTACGTGCAGTGCATTGTTCTTGTTCCGAAAGATGGTGTCATGGTTGACATACACGGACGTAAACTTATTTATATTTTACGCGAAGAATAGAAACCTATGTTTTGCCTAAAAAATTCCAACATACATTCATTTTATATAATAGATTTTGAATATATTTCTCTGTTCCTATAGTAGTTATCAACACTAAAAAACTGTTCTTGCTTTATGATAAATACTAATATTACATTTTAGTGTTTACAACAAAAGTTTGATTTTGTTTTATTTTTTTATCTTTAAACTGGAAATCTGTTAAAAAAATAAATGCCACACAAACATTTCTGTTTTAACCTTTTATACAAATAATAAACCAATACCTAACTAGCAAATTACGTACCCTCGAATGAACGAATCTAATTAACACTAAAGTAAATTTTTAATTTCTTTCAAAGCCATTATTTCAATGAGCAAAGAAAAGTATAACTGTGCCATTAACCGCGAGCATTGCCCTGTGCCTAATTGCCGAAGTAATATTCAGGCCTGCTGGCGATCGATTAGACTTCAACCCGGCCTTCAGTTCTAATTTTAGCCAGATTTAAGTTATTACAGGCCAGTGGCTGGTAGCAAAGGCACGGAGGCCAATTATACCGTTGATCTAGTAGCCCGCAATGGCAATTTGGATCGGCATATATTCTCACATATAGGTATGAATTAGGTCGTAATACAACTATATATAGTTTGTGATAAAATACAGATATTCTTGTTATTAATTTTAATTTCTTTGATAAAGATGTGTAGAGTATAAAAGCAAGGTTGGATTATTTCTTAAAAGAAATTCACACATTGAGAAATAATTTAAACAGTTGTGTCTATTTAAACTATATTTAGAGTACGTTATCAAGAGAGAGAGCATATTTCCATGCACAGGGAAGCATCGCATGTCGTCTGTAAGCAGCTTATCGCTTCGCTATTGTTTGCCGACATGGTTTGTAGTCTGCCTAATCTAAGAATGTAAATTTTAAGGTAACGCAAAACTATGTCCGCGTTTTGAATTTATTTCAAAGATAAAAATATTTTAAAGCAGCAATATATTTAAAAGATATGATTTAACGTAAAAAAATCACAGTAATTGCCCTAGCATTCTGTATACAAATCCACTAGACAAAGGAAAAGATAAGACTTTAAACAATACTATGTTAAAATTTATTTCAAACGTTTGAAATAAATTTTCCTGTATAAGCTACAACAATCAACATATTAATAGTCAATCTGACTATAAAAGAACCATTTTCTTGACGATTTATCATGTTTATTAAATAAATATATGTTTTTCACGATTTATCACTTTTTACCAAATAAAATATGAAAATCAGATACATTAACTTTACGGTTCATTAATAATATTCTATACCAATAGATGCTATCAATAATTTATCATTTGTGGATTGATGACGATATCATTTGTTGGCTATCATCGAATTAGTTGTTCCATGCTCTAATAACGTGACAATAATACATACAAATTAATTACTCAAAATAATATTGCTCGAGCAAATATCAATCAAGATGAAATACAATATGCATGTTCAATATACTGCTAATAACTATAATATTTGATTGACAATACCAATTCAATGGACAATTACCTTGGGATACAATACTGGTATTATTACTGGAACAGTCTAGAAATAGTAATTGATGTGATATAGGCATACCAATAAGGTAATATCTAAATTAAATATCGTTTAAGAATCGTGTACTTAATTCATATAAAAAAGGCTAAAACGTCTTTAGGGCTCATTCACACTGAGCGCATACAACTACGGGTGGCAGCATCCGAGACAGATAGTTACGGATGAGGCAATGCGCTGTTTTCACAACGATGATTACATATGTAAACCTTCCGAATAGTTAACAAAGACTTAGTGCTTTTGTGTGTAATTAACTTACTGCAACACTAAGGGCCTGTCCCACCACTGGCTGATAGAGCTCCAGATAGCTAAAAGACGTCACTGTCAGATAAGGAAACAAAATCCGATATTCCCATGTTTCCACATGTTTTATACAGTGAATTGTTATCAGACAATTTAGAATTTGGTGGGGACAGGCCCTTAGTCTATAAATTTTTACTTATACTAATCCATACTGTAGATTGCTCACAAAATCCTTAGTTACATTTTAAATCTCGGAGTGGAGTATGTCTGAATATTGTGGATTGCTAGTAATAATTTGTCTGGAAAGTATAGACAATCAAATGTTTATCTGGCTTCCAAGTTACAAATAAATCATAAGCCAGCCGGGTATGTTCAAGTGAGCCGTAGTTGTGAAATTAAACGGTGAATTATTTATAGTGGCCGTCGCCCCTTCATTTGACATTGCGCGAACAAGGGCACATTGCCTAAATTAAAAAGTTCTCTTCAAATCAAGTGGCCCAAACTAAAGTTTAATTTCAACACTTCAACAACTTTCGTTATTTGAACTTTCATTGAATATTCTTAAAGACAGAAAAAAATATAAGTTTAAATGAATCCTTTTCATGAAGTTAAGAAATTGACAAACTTTCGCTTCTAATTAATTTTACTAATTTACTTATTCCTATTTCTTCTCCCATTAATAAGTATTTTTGACAAGAAATGCGTTTAATTTGTTTTTCAAGTCTCAAAGTCTACGTCGTAATATACTTTTTCGAAGAAATAGTACACATTTAATATTTCTATTAAAGTAACAAATGGTTCCAGGTACTGATATTCCTTTAAAATAGAATAATTCCTTCGCGAATAATATAACAAAATGTACATGTAGCTACAAAAGCTCCTTTCTCCTCGGTAATTAATGAGCTCGATATAACAGTACTGTTCAAACCGAATGTAAGTACAGTCGCGCACATTAATCTGTTACCGTTCATCATAACTAAACGTAAGTGGAATTTAATTGGATGTCTTTTGTGTAAACTACAAATTATAAAGTATATATAAGCTACAATAATGAAAAAGACATCTTTAGTTGTTTAACTCTGATTATAATATTCCTTATGTTTGTACTTACCATTTATGTAAGTCTTATGTAAATTACCAATAAAAGGCGCATAAGCCTACAAAAATTATACATAGTAAAATACACCGTAAGTGTTAGGAACATGGAAACGTTCCTTCATTTCATCATCAACATTTCCATGTTCCTAACACTTACGGTGGTGATTGTACACAGCACGTGCGCGACTGGGCCCACCGGTGAGTTTTGTTAAGAGTTCGCGAGTCGTGAGGTCGTGAGCGAGCCGGCACAGCAGCGCCGCTCCTCAATTATTCACACACACACTCGCTTTCTGGCCCCCGTTCTTTTCATGCAGGACAAAAGCGGATTCAGGTCGCGGGAACAACGGAAAGATTGCAAAGGACGTAATAGCGTGTAGGTAAAGACGTGAGGTGAGCTTTTAATATTAACCGCTCAGCGAGGCCGACTTTATTACGCGGCACCGTCACATGCAAACCTTACTGATTTACTACACGATAGTACCTATTTTGTGTAACTCGGTAATGTGAGTTTTTTCCTCCTTTATGCCTTGCATACCTCAGTTATAAAACAATGCGAATTGTTTATTGCCTCACAAATTTCTTCTTTAACCTCACATGGCACGTGCTGGTACGTTGTAGAAATTAAATAGCGCTTTTAAGCGACACGCTCGCTTGTTTCAAGACCTTTTTGGTAATTCCAAAATAAAATATATGTACTGCCTTTTCCCAGTATTTGTTCTGATTTAACTGTTTTTCTCGACTTACGAAAGTTACTATCTCCAAACTTATTATTAATGGTCGTCTAATTATTAATGACAATTACAATAGAAAACAAATTTAACTAAAGTTCTGGTTGGAATAAAAAAAGGATTTATTAAACTTTAAAATGCAAAAAGACGAGAAAGTTGAGTAGTTTAAATTAAAACAAGGTCCGCAGTCTAGGCAAGAGTCGACACGAAAGTTAAACAAAAACGACGTGGATCCGTCATAAAGTGGCCCATTTCACCCCAAGGGGGTTCCCCTTCCGTGCGAAACTGTTTATGTAAATCAGAATGAAAATCTTGTCGGCTCCTCCATCTGTTATAGACACTGTACGAAGTAACGCGAGGGTCCTTTTCAAACATACCCTTATGCGAAGACACGATTGAACGTACGTTTTTTTATAGCTCGGATACAGTAATCTAGTTCAGGTGTGCTCGCGAGAAATCCTTTCAAATCTGAGGTCGAATACGTTATCCGATTTTATTGTATATTGAGACGCACTACCTTTGATATATTTTTCCTCTTACCCTGATATCATTCCGATGCTTCCGCCCTTTAAACTATTCGGAAAGCAATTTCGTAACAGCGGCGTCGATTCTCTTACGATTGTGACGCTGAGAGCTTACGAAGTGCGACATATCAAATATTAAACATGTGTGCGAGAAAATTCCTTCATAGTTCGGATGATTTTAGAAACCGAGGATAATCATTACCAAGTTTTCAGAATTAAACTACAATAATAAATTCGTTACTTTTTTCCGTGACATTAAATACTCGTAACAATAATTTGGGACTGCGAATTTTTGAATTGAATTTGTTAACACCTTCATATAAAGCAATTGATGTAAAGTGGTTATCCACATTATTTTTTTATTTATTTTATTTACACGAGATTATTCTCGTTACGCTCACTACAACTTTGTTCATTTTAACTTTTAACTTATAATAATTACCTTAAAATAAATTGCTCACGAGCATTTTAGGCAAATAACAACGTTATTCAACATTATATACAAATTAATAATTCTCAATGTCGATGTAATAAGTGAAGTTTTAATTGTAACAAAAACATTCACAATTTGCAGACTGGCGCCTTACGGGTGTTCTAATCCGCATTGCCACCGCGGAACGCAATTAAACGCCTTTCGAAGTGCTCTTACAGAAGGTTGCATTTATATCTTTGTGCATTTTAATCAGACAGGTAAAATAATACTTTTATTATCATTGGAAACATAAAATACACATAATTAGGTGCCGCGTGGTTATGTACAAATATGAAATGTTAGATAAATTGTAGAAAACCTATTACATGTCTACAAACTATTTCTATCTACTATAAGTATGTTTACATTTTTATCCATATCATCATCACCAGTTCACTATGCGTCCCCACCGAGGGGCTCGGAGCCTACCCTAAAGTTAGGGTGACTAGGCCATAGTCAACCACGCTGGCCAAGTGCGGGTTGGTTGACTTCACACATATCTTTGAATTTCTTCTCCGATATGTGCAGGTTGCATCACGATGATTCCTTCATCGTAAGAACGTCGGGTAAATTATGTACATATGAAAAATCGAAAAATCGAAAATCACATTGGTACATGGCGGCGGGATTCGAACCCAAGACCTGTAGATTACAAGTCAAGCGCTTAAACCACTGAGCCACCGACACTCTTATCCATATAATAGCTATTTATTATAGCTAAAACAAATTTATTTATTCCTTTTAAATAACACAACACCTCTTCAATAAGTGATCATCCTTTCCGTTTCTCTGCTCAACAAAAAAATCACTTTCTCTGTTGCTTTGTCTGTTTCTAGCATATTTATAACAAAAGGGTTGTTTGATATTTCCATAGGACAAGTCCGGGTGTCGTCACAGCCACCGTGGGAAAGACGTAAGGTGCTCGCTACTCGCTCGCAATTTGCTTTTATTCACCGTCCGCCGGCAGACGGTGGAATTGCGCGATTTCGGTGCAGCAGTTTGAACGAGCAAAAAGACTACCACTAGGGTTACTACAATGCGGGCGCTAGATTACATTGCACTGTACCGAATAAATTGCCGGCTTTGAATAGATGATTATTTTGTTTCAAACTCTCATCGAAGTAAGTAAACGAAATGCAATCGCAACATTCACTATTTGCTATTCCAAATGTTTTCTAACGAGTATTTATTCTTACAGTTCGAGCGAATTCGAGTTCCATCTTTTTATATTTGTTCTTTGATCAACGTAATTAAATAGTTTTCTCTTTGAGATGAAAGTAAATTGATTTTGTCGAAGTTTTATAATAAACGATCAATCATTCTAACTAAAACATCGTTCAATATTGATAAAAGATTTTTACATTTTTATTTTAATTATTAATACACAAGCACTATAGTTTACTGTAACCTGATATATCTAGAAGCTCAATTATAACAAATAAATAATTCCTTAACATAAAACAGTAACAAATGTTTTCCAACAACTACATATTAGGTGAAATATTTAAAACATAATTTATATTTCCTCTTCGCAAGGGACATGTAGATTTGTATCGTATTATTATGCGCATATCTTTCAGTTCACCTTTCTAACTGTACGAGTACGAATAAAATATAACGACGGACTGCCTAGATTTACATCTACTCAGTAAAATTCGAGGTACAAACAAATGAATACCAGGCTTTAAGGTCCAAAGAGATGATTCCAGAGGTCAATAATCGCAATACACTAAAAAATATTATTGAATGATGTTTCTGTAAGTCAGTACAACTGTTACATTAATGAACAATATGGTAGCAGTAAAGAAATTAAACGTTGCTAAAAGTTAATGAAAAAGAAATGTGTTCGAATTCTACTTTTGAAAAGAAACTTGGTTTAAGGGATCTATGTTTCAGTATTTTTGTAGACACGAATGCAAAAACTAAAACATATCCTGCAGAGGCTTTGCTCCCGATATTAAAGATAAAGAACGTCTATTTTTCCCTTTCGAAATTGGAATTTCTTCAGCGACATTCCTTGTCAGCGGTTATGCCGCGCAAGGGATGGATTCTTAGCGATATTTAATATTTAAACGTACATTGTTAACAATGATAAATGGACCTTAGGTTGTACGCAATTATACATTTATTGGCATACTTAAAAAATCTTTAGGCATTGATCCATTATATAAGCTGACCCATTCAAAGCTGTAGATAATTTAAAATGTCGTATAATAGATTTTATTAAATTATGCTTTGTGTATTAGTAATTTTACGCCTTAAAGTTATAAAAATAGAATCCAATCTCCTTGAGCAAAAATTCAATCACTATATCACAGCGGTTACGATGTTAGTGTGTTATTCTGTCATAAAAAGGGGATTCGGAAATTAGATTGAGCAATTTTGATGTGTACTATCAAAATATATTCTATAAGAAATCGATACCAGCACAACTTTGTATTCAATATTACTTGTGTTTTAGAACAAGAAAATGTAGAGTTTAATAAGTCACCTCTAACATATGTTCAACAGCATTAGTTACAATCGTGAAATGAAACAAATACACTAAATATAAGACTATGCACAGATAAAAGCTTAAGATAAGACAGGATAAAACTCCCATATCGTATCTGTGACAGAATTCGATTACATCTAAAAATTTAACATGAATTTCAAATTCCAATACTGGGAATTTGTGAGGACAATATTACCATAATGTATGCGTGTATTAGACGATGTGCCGTATTGAAAACGAATTCGTCGTCATCTTGAGATCGTTATTGTAAAGGCATTATCTGGGATCCGGTCTCCGAGGACAGAATATAAATGTCGGGGAGCGGTGGGAGCTTACAGCAATATGTCAACGGCACCAGTTGTTTCTATGTAGATCTGTGGCAAGCCGCCCGCGCCTCCGTCCGCGCCTCCCGCCCAACGAATAATATATCGACCTACTTAGCACCTTATTAATTTTATGCAGCAATTTTTCATAAAAGAACTTATTTCCATTTTCAATTTCATTTCGAATTTAAATCCAATTTATGTTATCGAACACGTTCACATTTAATTTTACTCATATTGAATTTCCATGTAAAAGGGAAACCCGATTGTAATGGAAGTAAATTTTTATTTTTAGCTTCATTGTTCTATCAAGATTGAACCTTATGTAATCCTTATCCATTGTGTATTATTATTACGTGGAATGTCCCCTTGATACACGTGCTTACTTTTGCATAATCGAATTCTTTCATACCACCAGAAAAATCAATAAGAGACACAACCATTTTCACACATCCAGACGGATCGATTGTGATGAAATCATTCATAGAATCAAAATTTACAATTTACTAAGTACAACACTTAGGGCCTGTCCCACCACTGGCTAATAAAAGCACAGATAGCTTAAAAATGACGTCACTGTCAGATAAGGTAACAAAATCCGATATTTCCATGACAAATTTTACACGTTGGATTGTTATCTGACAATTTACAATTTGGTGGGACAGGCCCTTAGTAAATTATCTAAAGTTATAAATTAAAGACGAAGTATTGCTAGACAAAGTGACAAATGTTGACTTATTATGAGAAAGTTATAATACTACTCATACCACATTCAAATTCAGAGATGGCTATATTTTTATAGTATAAAGTTGTGTGGTGTTTAGGGAATAGAATATAGTGGTGAATTGTGAGTGGGCGCCGCGTGCCGCCCGTATGCCCGCACTCGCAATAACTACTTCACACGGATATTTGTCACGACATATCTATTGATTTTACAACTGAAACAGCTATTGCTAGTACGACGAGTACGAGTTACTAACATTAAAATAACGATATGTGTATGCAATTGTAGTTACTTTGTAACGAATGCTTAAATCTGGCAACATCGTATCTATTATTCATTCAAATTATCTATACTAATATAATAAAGCGTGAACACACACTTCTTTGTTGCCTAAGATGTCAGCAATTACAATATATTTTTGAATAATTCCTTTTTTAATAGGAAGCCCTACACTTACCTCACGCTATAGGCTATATATTTTCACGCTATTAAACTTAGGGGGTAAATATTTTGGATAAAATCCCCAATGTGGGAAAGAGATCATAAGTTGCTGCCAACATCAAGGAAGCAAGATTGCTATGGTTTGTTAGCATGTCATGTCATTTTGACATTTGCAATTGATAATTTGACAAATGTAAACAATAAAAGATTTTTTTTATAATTTCACGCCGATGAAGCCTCACAGAAATAGTTAGTATGTTAATAAATTATTAATTTTTAATTATTAATTATTAATTATTAATTATTAATTATTAATTATTAATTATTAATTATTAATTATTAATTATTTAGAAATTGATTCTATTGTACGCAGAAATCAGTGAAGCGATGTCTCGGATATCCGAGCCGTGATTCGGGCATCGCTGATCAAAATTAAAAGGAAGTACTAGGGTACCAAAATTGTGACAGACGCTTCGTCAGTGTCGAGTCACCGAAAGTTACTAAAGTCAAAGAAAATAGTCTATTGTGTGGCCAAATATTATATATACCGACAAATCTAATATTTTAATTTAAAGTACTTAAAATTCTCAGAATGTTATACATTTTACATAATAAGTGTAATTAAAAAGCTTCCATTACGTATGACAGTTTCTAAAAACAGTAGAACTAAGAGCGTAGTAGGTACTTGTCAATATTCGCCGCCCTACCTGTGCGGCGATGTTTTAACAAGTATCAATCATGATTTGGAGTTGAATCTGCGTTATGGAGACACGAGACACGTGACACATGCGGGTCGCGTGCCTCCGCCAGACACGAGCACAGGCACACGAACCACTCGTGTTAATGGCTCAGCGCTTAATGACTCCCCTATCACTTTATCATCGGCAACAATTCAGGGTTGTAATATTGCAATTACTACTTTTATTTAGTGAATCTGAATAGACCATTTACAATAACAACCCCCAACCTTTTTCGTGAAATATATTTAAAACTATATTAACTGAGATATTTATTGATGTAACCTCAATTATTAATACAGTTACTTAGTATTAATTAAAATTAAGAAAGTTTAACATTGCATTCGATTCTTAAGTACCTAGCATAGATTATTAAATTCGACATATTTTCTTATCTATCGCAAAAAGTATTATTGTTCCTAATGTAGATAACAAGCAAGCTTAACGTATGCCATGTCAGAAATAAATCGAGCACACATGTTCCGGATTCCGTAACCAGAACACGTAGTCTTGATATGATTATTAGACGGCTGAGATATTCCTCAGTAGGGAGGATGTTCGTAATACATCAGGATGTATTCCACGCATACGTCACTTCTACTAATGTCAGTTGTGTAGAGGTTAAATCACAGATATAGCTTCGCTTACGATATTGTTCGATAGCTTATAGCTCTATGTAAACACGTATAGATTACACTTCAAATAAAATAGAGCCTGTCATATTAAAGTCGCAACTTGTTTGCTTATTTTACTCACTACAATATTATTTATGCAGCAAGAGTTAAATTTAATACCATGTAATATGAGCCAACGTTTCTGACAACCCTACAGAATTGTCTCGAACAGAAACGACGTGAAAACATCGGTGAACCACAACACACGTTACCGAGACAACTGTGATCAAGCCTGCTAAGATTATAAACAAGAGCGAGTTAAATTTAACACGCGTCGTGTTCTCGCGCTCCCGGTTTTGTTGATTAATTCCTGTTGAATTTTAAGACAGAGAACGTAAATTACACAATAGACAATGAATTACAGCAATCGTTCTAATTAAATCGCACAAAAGCGTCTCTCTTAACAATTATAGTTAAATTAAAGGATCTATTAATCAGCACATGTGCTTAAGACACCCTTTAACTCGCGTACAGTAAAAGGAATTCGCAACATCGCTATTAAATCCTGTAGGCGCCAATTGCATAAAGCATTTTTATGTATTTTCTGTAGGGCTGTAATCAAAACACCATATCTTACAACCCTTATACAAAAATATTTCGGCATTCAACATTATGTCGGATAAATACAAATAAACATTTATAAATGGACTCGAACCAAGGTCAAGTAAAACGGGAATCTCCAAATAAAAAACCCTTAAACTTTCGCAATAAAGAATCCGCATTGAACACACAAAAACCTTGCATCGACCATTGAAATATTTATCAAGTCATACCGTTAGAAGAATTATTACGGGGCATGTCAAAAAAGTACGCTCATTTATTATAACCCCGGCTGAATCTTTATCGTCGGTTATAGCGAAACTTTTATATTTCGATATCTTCAACGTCTTCCTTGAGATTGGAGCCGTTAAATAAATCCGACTAATCGCCTCGCCACCGGGACCTCGCATTGTCCAGACATTCAATGCCTTCATTGTCTACAAAAGGTGCCGAAGATACATAGATGTAGAACGTCTAAAGAGTCTACTTCTTTTTAATGAAATTAAACTCAATGTCTTTGGTAAAAGGATCTATTCTCAAATCGCAGTAAAAATTGATAAGATTGCACAAAATAGTAAGAAGGTAGACAAGATTGATGTAACGGTCGCAAGTTGGCGCACGTGTTCGGGCCGGGTGTTCGCGTCTTCGCCATATAAAAAACCTTGCAAGCACAATTCCCATGTGCACGATTTTAAAGTCCGTAACTAGCACCTCAGTGGCGAAAAAAATTGGACGGTAAAAGATAATGGCTTGTGACCGCCCGTGAGGGGTGGAGGCAATTTTAACGCTTGACCAAACACGCTACTGTTACGGTTAACTTGGAATTCACATTTGCTCGTTTTAAACGAATTTAGTTCGCAAACTTGTTAAACATTATTTTGTTTGCTAATTACCTTGCCTGAGTAAAATTGTAAAATCTTTTTTAGGGAAAGATGCTAAGCAGACTAAAATGTTGCGAAAAATTTTGTCATCACATAATTACTTATTGTCCGTTTTTAAATATAATTTTTATGAAGTAGAATCATGTTATATTAATGTTATATCGCATAAGATCGTTTACTACCAAGATAACCAGCATGAACTAATGTACTAAGTGAGATCTCAAGAGTTACGATTATTTAGACCCCACCAATCCGGCGAACTATGTTTTAAATTAATAAAACAATAAAAAAACTCTCTTTAAAAATTTCATCGAAAATTCGCTGCATAAAGTTTTTTAAATGAAATGAATTGAGCATTTACTATTTAAAAGCATCAACTTCAGTAGCATCTTCGTAATAGTGCTTATTCAGCGATCGGTAAAAAAACTCGTTAAAAATCGTACTGGTAGTTAAAACAACGCGCGCTCTGACAGAGTTGTAAAGTCTTTCGACTCGCGCTGAAATTGTTTCCAAATGAATCGAAACAACAATCCTGGCGAGGTAACGGGCCGCTGCCACTGCCCGCTGGCCGCTACACATTGGCCGCTCATAGCCGCTCTGTTTTCAATTTGCCTACCAATTGGCCGCACGCCCACTTTTTGGATTTCAATTGGAACAATTAAAACATTTTATTTCATTGTTATAACCTTTGAAATAATAAAAAAAAACGTAAAATAAATGATAATTTTGTAAAGAGACAAATACCAAACTAAAATAGTCAATTATTTATTCAACAAAAACTGTTCATTACTTTTTTCACTTCATAAGTTCCACAAAGTCACTACTTTGCAACAGTAAACAAACGATATTTAGAAGTTAAGAGCAAAACTTCGGAATTTTGCATTGTTACTTTGCCTTAGAACTGAAAAATTATCCCAAATTACAAAATCCAAAATCAAAAAGTCAAATGATGCGCTAACTATGCTCCGATGGAACCGTAATTAAATGGAATTCACATTGTATCCGCATCTCATTACGCGAGGTCCCATACGAAGTTCAATTGTACACCAATTGCATACAAAATTGTTGCCCAATAGCTTCAATGAAATAATATATCATTCGGACGGACAAAACCATGCCCAGATTTGTAATTATGTAAAATTATGTTATTTCACTCCATTTCTGGTACTCCGTTGTAATGAGCATTTAAATAAAAACACTACGTAATATGCAGTAAACTGGCCCTTTCAAAAATATGTAGCAAATACGCGTAATCATTTTATTGCTTGGTATACCATCGCAGAACTTGACCAAATGTTTTTTTTTTAACGAAATGTCTAAATACGAAAAAAATATTTGTCTTAAGCAGATTTATCGAAATCTGTATTAAAATAAATATCAACTAATGCAACAACATTTACATTGAGTTATTTGTTTAACGTCACGTCAAATATATTTCTTTTATTAAGAACATGAGACTAATCTTCCGAAACGGGAAAATTACCTGACAAGATTAACTTCATTGACATTACCCATACGACTAGATACTTGTTAGAAGTTTTTCTCTCTAATTGTATTTGTTTCTGTTAATAGATTAGTGAGACTATTTCCCTTTGTAAGAAACACAGAACGCTAAACGGTAAGAATATAAAGGTATGTCATTCTCATAATCAGTTTCTGTATTTTAGAAGACATCACCCTAATTGTTTCTATAAAGGAAGTTATAAATAACAAAACAAGAAATGATCAACGTACTCATTCAGTTAATCATATACTCCGATATCAATTAATACAAAATACATTTAAATTAAATGTTTAATTACCAAAATACTTTTGCGGTGCAAGTGCTCTATGTATACGAGTGACCGCTATGCCGGAGTAAAACATTGTTGTTATGTGAAAATTTGCAAAACGATGCTATTTATTCGATCCATTTATTCAATTAATTTGGAATTAAAAGGGCTTGTTTCGTTCATGTTTGTGGTTTTTCTGTTAAAGCGATAGTCGAATCTGATCACCTGTGCTCATAATATAGTAAAGGAGGAAAGATTTGTATTTTTGAATATAATGAAATAATTCAAAAACTACTGTGCCGATTTCTAAAATTCTTTCACCATTAAAAAGCTGCGTTATCAGTAACAAAATATTTTTTATATTTTCTAATTTCAGGCTGGCGAAGTCGCGAGCAACAGCTAGCTTATTGCAATAGAAAAAGGAGCGGAAAATATCCATGTAAACCAGCTAAGTTTTGCAAAGTTAACGATAGAGAAGGAAGGAAGCTTTGATTTGATATAAATGTTAGCTTAGTTCAGAACATTCTTTTATAAAATAACATCTTACTGCCAAATTACTTTGTTTCCACAAATAGGAAATGATACCAAAGTTGGGCAGTTTTATTTTTATACGTTGCGTGAACTGACGTGTTAAGTACGAGGGGAAAACTATCTGCGAAAACTGCAGGGTCAGTGCTCGTTAGTTCCATGCTTTCCGTTTTTGCCTAATATTTATTTCTTCCTTATAATCTGACTTTTCATGTTTTTAGGTCAATTACTCTGTTTTTAAGGAGGATAGGATTATGGTTGTCTCTACTGGATAAAGCAAACACGTAAATTAAAAATCAACTATTTTAATCTTAAAACTAACATTAAATATATCAGGAACTATATTTAATTACAATGTAAAACTTAACGCTATATTTACAAGGATTATATTCGAAAATACTTGGAGATTTCTTATACTTTAAAATTACATCGCTTTTACACTTTGTGTCATACTACTTTGTAACATGGAATCGGTTGTACTCGAGGTTTCATCCAGAGATGTAACAATAACCTGCAAAAAAGTAATATTCCATTAGTATTGGGGTTTGTATATAGAAAAATGCAAAGCATTTTTCATTGTTTAACTAAATAAAGGCAAACACTACATTAAAATATTAATGATTGATCCAATTCATGATATAAATTTCGGCATAGTACATTTTTATAACCTATTACTTCTAATTTTAAGAATTAGAGGCAATTTTAAAAAATATGTAAGTTTAAATACACCTCTATTGTATCTCTACTCTATAATCAATTCCTCATAACTTAAGAAATGATTGGGAAAAGCCCCTAACATTGATGTAGGTTGCTGACAACTATAATAAAACTTTACATCAGTAATTATTTCCTTAACTTTATCCTACTTCTAACCTATTAATCTGTCTTCCGTCATATCCGTCATTCTTAATTAAGTCCACATGCATGCAATCCATCCGTCTCTTTTACAATACATCATCGGTGAACCATTATAATAGGCAACACGATATCTCTGAATGAAAATATGTTATCCTAGACTGTTTATTTATACGGTTGACATAATTTCTTAAGCAACCGCGTCGTTTTGAATATTTTACAAGCGTCGCTGTATAAAATACGTTCTAAATTTTATAAGTTTTAAAAATTTACATTCAAAAGTTTTGAACATTCCTTACCTCTAGTTTGATGTTGGTGAGCGGTATGCTGCCATCTAGTTCGGCCATCACTCTGTCTAATGTGTCTATCAATCTATCAGCGTCTTGTGTTGAGAACACCATTGGTGGTTTAAACTTCAACACGTTACTGTCTGGTCCGTCGCGACTTATTAGAATTTTTTCTTCTCGCATTCTGTCAAGTAAAATGCATTTAAGATTTTTATAACTACATGAAATGCGTAGATTGCTCATCAATAGGCACTGTAAATGGGACCTAGAGGATGCTAGAGTAGGGGTTCAAAAAAAATAAAGTAAATTACGAGAAAAATCTTTAAAATATAATCACCTATTGACAATATGTTTTGCCTCCGCCGTCGCTGGTGTTCTGGTTTCTCTGTCCGTGACAAGTTCCACTCCGACGAACAGTCCTCGTCCTCTGACGTCACCGATCAGAGGATGTTTGTGTTTGAGCTTCTCGCAGCGAGTCAAAAGATGGTTGCCCACGCGCTGCGCTCGTTCTAACAGACGTTCCTCTTCTATCACGTCCAGGACAGCATTCGCTATTGCGCACGACACCGGGTTACCACCGTACTGTAAACCAATATTACCCGTTAAATAAAAAAATATTAAATACACTTATATAAATATAAAGTCTCCTTAATCTTAATTATCTATTCTGACCAAGTAATTAGTATATAATCAGATTTTATCAGGTAATTGAAAAGCGTGTTATAAGATAGTTTCAAAGCTAATAACTATTAAAAGTTATTCTAAGGCGATTAAAACTTGTTCAATTTAAATTTCTATTATAAATCGCAGAGTTCAACAATATTTTGTTAATTCATTTAAAAGTTTTCGAAGCCAGCGCCACCTTGGTATAAACCATTACATGTACAAAAGTGTTTATCTTTAAATATAAATATATCAATACTTAAATATATTAAAACAAATAATCTAAGAGAATGTGTTCAATGAAAGAATGTGTTATTTGGGTCTTTGTAGAACAAACTTTACGCTTCATGACTTACTGACATAAACTCTCTAGTAAATGGAGCGGCAAACTAAAAATTGGTGTTGCATTTCAGCAAATTTTTCTCGAGTGAATCTGTACGAGTAAAGTTTGTCGTGAAACTTGTGTAACATATTAAAAAAGTTTTCAACAACTGATTCAATATACTGTCTATACGAAATTCGAGTTGAAAATCGGCCTTGATGCATTTCTCTCTACTTTATTTTTCAAACAAAATCTCGTTAAGAACAATGTGCGTTTTAAAGTTGTTAGAATCTAACCTAAATGTTGAAATAAAGTTTACAAACTCGCTTGGTTCCATCATCATAAACATTTGTAATCTACAAGTAGGGAAGTTAGGGGAAACATTTAATACAACTACGCTCCTATTTCGCTGACGTTAACTTCGAGACTACTTCAAGGAACAAGTTAACTGGTGGCCGGCGGAAAATATGTTTTCTTTAATAGAAAACTACATCAGAACTTGTACTTTTTTCCTCTTTTGACTAAATGAAAGTTTCAAAGTGCCTCATTACTGAAGCTACTTCCTACTTACATTTTGTTATGAACTTTAATGAACGACTACGAATGAGTTAGACTTTAAAGATGTTATCAATAACAGTCGTGTATATTTAAGTTTGTAAGATGTTTATATATCAAATTATACGCTACTGTTTCTGATTCAATACTTATGTTTACAATACTTTTATTCTTTTTAATCATAACATTGACTATTATTTTTGAATAGGCACCTTTGATAATGTTATGTTTATAGACATTAATAATTTTTACATAATGCTCTTTAGATATTTTTTTACTTTTTATAGATTTTCAAAATTAGAATATAAGTTTTAAATTTTATTCTTTTTTATAAAAATCTTGCATTCTTCGAAAAATCTTATTTTCCCATTTTATATTAATTTTTAATTGTAAATTTTTGTTTTAATTGCGTTATATTCTCCGCGCGCTTCTCCTTCCTTCCTGTTCGTATCATTTTCAATGACCTTGATACCATTTTGATGACAGCATTTCCTATTACAAATGTAATAATTCCTATGCAATAAATTCCTCTTCTTTTAACTTCTTACCGTGTTGAAATATTCCACTCCGGTATCAGCAAAGCTCTTGGCAATCTCTGGTGTTGTGATGACCGCAGCTACAGGGTGCCCATTGCCCATCGGTTTTCCCATCGTCACAATATCAGGCACGACATCTTGAGTCTCGAATGCCCACATGTGGGTGCCCACGCGACCAAAGCCCACTTGCACTTCATCAGCTATGCATACACCGTCCGCTTCACGTACGTATCTATTGAATAAAGAAAATTATAGTTATAGCCCTTTAGTTTAGCATTTTCAAACTAAATCTACACTTAGGAAGACTATGTTTCTGAGTGCAGCAGAAAGTAAATGGTCAACATCTACGTATTCTAAATTTAAATATAATTGATTATGTACTCGCTTTAGTTACGTTTATATGACCACATGTCACGAGGTATTCTCGTGACAACGTGACGCGAGTGTGACATAAACATTAATTTAAATGGACATGTGAACCCGCACTAATCGTGATGAATATGTATGTAAATATTTATTCTTCTACCATAAGTTTACATAAGTTACACACGTATCAGTATATCTTATCGCTATATTCATAATCTCAATGTATTACGTTATGTACTGACCTCTGAAGCTACTTATTCGATTTAATTATAACTATCAGCACAGATATAGCATTTGTTATCTAACTATGAGTTCACGTGTTAATATATTTCATGATAATTATATAGAAAACATTACAAACGAACTATCGCCCGCAAACCTCGTTAGCGCAAATTTGGACCACCCTTTACGCCATTTTGACATCGCGGAATTAAAAAAAGTAGCCTACAATATGCCCGTCTAGGTCAGCTACCCTTCAGTTAAGGTAAGGTCGAAATCGGCCCAGCCGTTTTGGAGATTATCCGGAACAAACGCGGCTTGCGGACAGTCAGACAGACAGACAGACAAAAATTTTCTAAATGCAATTTTTCTTTTTATATTACAAACAGACACTCCAATTTTATTACCTATATGTATAGAAGATAGATAAACATGTAGTAAGCTAGATGTGGAAAATATTATTGTTGTGTGTTAATACAGGACCTCTTTATGTATGTATTTATCAGTATCGCATAAATAATGATGTAACTATTTGTTAATAAACACTAAGTAAGTTATTGACTCTTTTCATATAATTATACACGACTTACTAATTCTATTTCAAAGCCACATGTTAAAATAATTTTCATGTGACCTGGTAAAATTGTTCATACCCACGATATCCACTTATCTAATCCGATATGATTCATAAAAATTACTAAAAAGCAATTAAATCACATAAACTATCATTTATTTAACAAGATATAAGATGTTAAGTACATAATTGCTTATTAGGATAGTTGTGTATAATTTGTTTCCGCGTTGTTATTTATTAAATAAGGAGTGTAATTACGTCATCGGGACCGCCGTTACTCCCTCGAGGGTCCGAGTACGAGGATAACAAGGGACTGTCCTTCCGACAAATACTTCCGACGAGATTATTAATTAAGACAGCTCCTAAATGTAACGGATATACTGTCGACTGCTAGTCATTAAATCATGTATCTTTGATGACAGCCATTTCAATATAGGTTAAAATTTTAGACGATTGTATTCTTTTGTTGTTCATCATGATAAGGTATAATAAAATGTTTACCATTATGTGAGGTGGTTTAAATTTTGAATGCTAATGCAATAATTAAAATTATTTGTTATGAGAATTTTACACTCGTCTTTGACACTTTAAAGTGATATGACATGAAGAAATTATTTTAAACATTAACGCATTTCGTGTTTGTTATCTGTCCGTATTGTAATTGCAATAAATTTTAATGACTCGACATTGCACACGGCGGATTCTTTGCGATAACAAACATTGTATTGCATATCGGTCATGTTTTTATTCTTTATTATTGTTAGTTAATCTATATCACGTTCTAAGTTAAGCGTAGTTGAAATTCATCCGCCTGTATTTTATTTCATACGCCTTGATTACTATAATAGTATGTGTGTACCATGCTTATCTGTTATTTTATATTATTATCTAATGGTACCAAAGTTTAATCATAGCATCACATATATTTGAGTCACAAGACAAAACTGGATCACATTTGGATTAAAAAAGGTCTAAGAACTTTTTCTATTAAACAAGATAACATCGTCCTAACTTCGAGTCATCAATTCCCTAAGTAAAGACATAAAAACAATGTTACTTACTCAAAAACACGTTTCAGGTAGCCATCGGGCGGGATGATCTGTCCGCCACAACTCTGCAAACTTTCAGCTATAAAGGCGCACACGCCTCCATTTTTGTCCGAGATATTTTTACAGATCCGGCCAACTTCATCGGCGTACATCTTTCCTAGTTCCTCTTCTGATTGCGAATGATTCGGGTACGTGTACTTCCCACGGTATACGTCCGGAACTGGCGCCTGTTTGAGAAGCAATTTAATGAATCCAGTTGGTATAAAATGATTACTTGATGAAAAAAAATAAGGAAAGCAAAACAAAAATCTGTAGAGTACAACTGTAACTTTTGAAACATATCCAAAAAACGTTCAAGTATTATCACGATATAGCTGAATAATGTTTTTTTTAATTATTCAAAGAAAAGTTTCAATTAATTAATATAATAATTAATACTTTAATTTATGCAATGATATAACAATTTAAAAACTGTTTTGGAATTCGGAACTTAATTTTTTTCATACATACATAGTATATGCTGCAATACTATACTAATAGATATAATTTTGTTATATAATAGTAATATATGTTAGCATATATATGAAAAATTACCTAAGCCTTTTTAAATTTGATTTGAGGTTAACTTAAGTCACGAAGACAGACATTTCTTAACAATAAGGAATATTTTATTAAAACATTTCGATCAGTGATGGCAGTTTAATTTAACACTTGAGCTCGTGTTCGGTCTCGAAGGGTTTTATCTCATTTAAATAGGTCACATTACACGTAAACCGATACGTCGGAATATCTCAATTATTCCCGACTTGGGTTATTTTAATTGAGGTTATAATTACGCAACCGAATGCTATTTGATATGCAAAATTATCAGAAGGCGCGTAATTAAACTCTTGGGCTGGAAGTATAACCGAAAATGTTCGACGGGAGTTAGGTGGATAACCAACTCACCACGTGAACCCACTCTGGCTTCTCTGGCCCTCCGGGTAGGTTAAGTTTGTAGGGGGAGACATCAATCATAGACGTAAGGTGGCCATGATACGCGCTGTAACAAACAGGCGCTAGTAGCACCTAAGAAACTTCGAGCGTCTCGAAGTAACGCAAACACTCGCTCACCATTTCACGCTTTGTTGGCGATATTAAATTGGGAAAATCGATTTTAATAACATCGATTGTTCGTAATTTATCTCACATATTCGTATATAGTTGCTTATACAACAGAAAATAAGCGTACTTTTATCAGGAACTAAAGGAATGACGTCAAACGTTAACGAATCAACCAAACCTTGGTTACTGCTTCCAGACGTACATATAGAATATGTTTATCTGGATTACATAAAATATACTTATTTATTTTTACTTTTATAACCGCCAACAACCTTTCGTAGTCATTCGCAGATTCGATCATAACCAAATAATTGACGGACTTTGAAAAGTCGCAATAATATGCAATACTTACTGGTCAAGTGTGATGACGTCTTTCCTCTTCGTGTGCACCCTGGCTAATCTGAGTGCGAGGTCATTGGCCTCTGAGCCAGAGTTCACGAAAAAGCAAACAGAGAGAGGCTCCGGCATTGTTTTCACGAGCCTTTTAGCTAATATCACGAGCTCATCATGGAGATATCTGTTGTTGGTTGATATAAGTGACATTTGATTCCTGCCCGCTTCTACGACGTGCGGATGACAATGGCCAACTACAAAAAAATCATCATAAAATGACAACAAAACGAAATGTTTGTAATTTTTGTCCTTGTTATTATTTTAGGCGTATAGTTACCATGTGCCACATTGTTGATACAGTCGAGATATCGCTCGCCGGTCTCGTCATACATGTACTGGGCGATGCCTCGGACGATTTTCAGCGGCGTTGAGCGGAAAAACAACTGGCAGGCGGCTCTGTGAAACAAATTTACCGTTATCCAACTCCACCCTATACCCGTTCAGCTATAATGAACGACCCGCCATTATAGACAACAAATCGACACGTACACCCTAGGAAGCCTCAAATTGCTTCGTTAAATATATGATGCAGCTACGTCTTGTATTAAAAAAGAATTCTTTTAAATAAACCTTCACTTACCCAAGATGTTTTTCACGCAATTTAATGGTTTCAGATTTTGGCATCGATTGTAAGTAAGCCATTTTAAATATTTTTATCTGAAAAGAAATAATTCAATTCACATTTACTTTCAGCCACCCTAAAAGCGTTTCATAAATTTTCCATTATATCAATTCTTTTAAATTGTTTGGAATCACGGCTAATGTAATTCTTAAGTGCAACGATTTATAAAATCCACCTAATAATAATATCAACCCATCATTTTTATAACCAGCCATCGTTTTAAAATGGAGCAAATTTTTCAAAATGAATAATTGTCACCGCGAGCGAACAATTTCATTTTGTCATTGTAATTCCATTGTCTGGCCGTGATGTAGGACGATAAATTTTTTAAAAGATAGAATAAATCAAACAGACTACTAAGTAATTCTCTGGCGGTTTCATTTCTCGAACAAAGTTAAAATCGATTTATGCAAATCGTTCAGTTGTCGATCGCAATAAAACGTCGGTAATAAAATTGTGGTTTTTCATCTTCTTGTACAAACTTAGGTATTTGAAAAGAGGAATTCAATGTCAGATCGAAAAGAAAAGATTTAAATTAGATGGCGATGCTCATTTAGGTTAAGGTTTTTAAATTGTGTGGTTTTACGTATTTTAGGACTCTATCTTGTTTCTAGGAATTGTAGTTAGCGGTTTTCTATATGGAAATATGGAAATGTACTCACCTGTCAAGTGGGTGTGTTAAGTTTTGTTAAGAGAGGTTAGTACGCGTCACGTGCGGCGCCTGAGCAAGTTATGCTGAGGCAGATGTGGGCACAATTGAATATATAGCCGCGGGCGGGAGACGCACGCCCTCGTCGCGGCCAATCGCGTTGAATTAGCGCACCGCTATCATGCTGATAACAGCCCATGATGACAAAAGTCGCCGGCCACGCGGTAGCCACGCCGGCATGGAGCGAACGCATGCTTTTTAAGGCGAAGTCACACTGGCTCCCGGAAATTTAGTCAACCAAACATGATAAACAATCTTCATACTTTAACACGATAAATCATATAATAATCTAGTATATAAAAATATTTAAATAATCAGAAAGAAGTACGTCGACCTCTTAAGGCCGGAATAGTAATCTCATCAGATAAATTACCGTATTGTCATGTCATAGACGAGTAAGGAATAACTGATAAGGAAACGAGGTGGAGGTGAGTTGTTGCTAAGGTAAAAGATGAACTGTCGTTAGTGATAAATTAATTTGTTCTCTGCATATTAACTTATGAAGACGAAGTATATAACAGCTATAGTTATAGTTATTATTTTATTAGAGGACACGAGTAAACAATAGCCTTGAAGCTCATTAAACAACGTATGTTTTAATATTTTATTGACATTATTTTCGCCTAAATGATTAGGAAAGCCTAATAATAAAATCAGTCATTACCCCAATAAGTATGTCTATAGTCATGCGATAAGTATGAAAAATTAATACCAGTGTCTCCATCCTCAGGTTGAAGTAAATAAATGTAATTTATTTTATGGTGATAAAGTGGTCCTCTTTTTGTTTCCACTGCGCAAGTAGTTAGGATTTCACGTCGTGAGAAGGTAATAATCCCAGCGGAAACGGGCGCATCTCGGGGAAGTTTTTACTTGTTTGCTCGGCCGCACCCAGCCAGCACTACTTTAAACTTTTTATTTTACTCCTATAAAATAAATGGCTCTTCAGCTTATATCGTCATAACGATATTCTTGGAATCATAATTCCAAGAACCTAAATTCTAAAGATAACAACTGACTAGCTTATAATGAACAAGCTTTTGTGTCAAAAGTCAAAGTTGTCTGACAAACTTTTAGTTTTAGCATAAGCTTAGATAACGAACTACGATGACGCTGGTATCGATCGTATGCCCTAGTTAAACTCGATATTTAAACGACAAATGTAATAAGAGTTAATTTAAATGATTTTCTAATCAAAGCCAACATTCAAATTATGAATAAGAATTATGTTTCTCTACACATAAAACCGGAAAGTTTCTGATTTAGTTATATATATTTTTCAATTTCTCGTAACATCCAATTTTTATTACAGTTTTGGCTTAAAGGACAGTGAAACTAAACCTTAACTTGCCTTAAAAACGCAGACGCTCTTAAACAGAGGATATTAAAGCCGACCGTCCGTAAGACGCGGCGGCACGAGGCTTAATACAGATTATAGCCAAGATCCTTTTGTGTAACTCGTACGTATATTACACAAAAGATACAGGAATTCTGGACATTCTCTTTAAGTTTTACACTTCCCGAATTCTAACTGCGGACTCTAATGAAATCGTTACTTGCAGATAATACCGGCCACACACGTTAGGTAATACATGTCGGTTTTAACATAACATGTACAATATACAAGCAAAGTCTATCGTGTATTTAACAGAGTCCAGTTGTGAGACTATTAAGCTCAGCAATACCTGTCCGTTTATCTTGCAATGTGTACTCGTAATGCTAAACCTAACGTGTGTGACTGCTGTTAGTACTGATTAACAATACGGACGTAAAGGGAAAAACCCGGTCATTTTCGTGAGTATCTATTTCACATCATTATTGTAAACAGAAAATGATCGCTATTTACTTTGATGTCATCGGACACTAATTTTGTTTTATTGTGGAAGTCACCTATTACAACATAGTTAGCTTGCGGTAGACCACTACTGCTTGTACCACAGAAACCGCAGACCTTAAGCAATCACTTGTCAATTAGCTTCGAATAGAACGTTGTTAGTTAAATTCTAAGAATAATTTGAGGTTTACGGTGTTGGATCTCATTGATATTAATTACTAACTTTTGCCCGCGACTCCGTCCGCGTGGAATTAAAAAAAACAAAAGTGAGTAGCCTATGTGTTCTACCAGACTATCCTCCACGTCTATACCAAATTTCATCGAAATCAGTTTCCCCATTTAGGTTACAAACTCTAACAAACATCCATCCATCCAGCGCTGTCGAACCGTCCGTCTCCTCGCTCTAAGCTACCTTCTCACCAATTTTCAGCCATATCGGTAAAGCCGTTCTTGAGTTATATATTAACTAACACGACTTCCTTTTATATATATAGATTGTTTAATTGGAAGTAAGTAATCTTTCATACAAATCGGAATATATTCCGATTTGTATGAAAGATATATCTTTTAACCGAAAAAGCGAAGTACTCCACATATTATTTAAAATTTACAAGTAGACACTGTTAAGAGCCGTTATTTAGATCTCCATTATTATTTACTAGCTTTCGCCGGCGACTCCGTCCGAGTGGAATTAAAAAAATAAAAGTAAGTATGTGTTCTTCCAAACTACGCTCTACATCTCAGCCAAATTTCATCGATAGGTTCAGCCGTTTAGGCGTAAAACTCTAACAAACATCCATCCAAATATTCCTATTTATAATATTAGGAAAGTTAAAGCAAATAATGCAGTACCAAAATAATAATTTAAAAAAAAAACATCAATATCAAAGAAGCGAATAAAATTATTCAAATACATTCCTAAATGAATATCTGAATGTTAAAAATGACGATGCTACGCGTTTCATCCAATTTTTCTTTTAAAATAGCCAAAAAAGACTTTGTGATTGTGTCATATGAAAAAAGTCTTAATGTCTTTTTAATTTAATTATCAATGTCAAGTATGGACCGAAGAACTCGAGAAGATGACGTAAAATGAAAATTCGATACGTGGAAGAACAAAACATTAGAACATAAAAGGCTTATTTGACAATGGTTAGATACATGATAAAAATCGTGTTCTAATATTGAAAATGTTCTGAGTGCATCAGCCACATCTATATTAACATGAGGATATAAATTATTTGTAATGGTAACAGGTGGATATAGTAACTAGATCATTAAAAAATAATAATTACGAGTAAATTTATTGACGTTCGGGAATTCGACAAATGAGCTAAATAATTATGGAAATGTATTTTTCCCGTGTAATCATTTCGATAAAACATACGGGTCAAAATCGTTTGTAGCACATTTAATGTATATAAAAATGCATTTTTGTCTACGTATGTAGGTCTTGATAAAGCGACATACATACAGCCGCCTTTCGAGGTATTTTAGTTATAGCAAAATTGCAATTAGAAATTATCAATTACGCTAACATTGATGTTTTAATATGAAATAGGTACGCTGTAATTGTAATTTACCGACTTTTATCGCAGGCGCGAAAGACATTCAAACATTTATTAATTTAAATAAAGGTCTTAATAAGAGGTTGAAGGACCACGTGACAACCTTACTTATACCTTTTATAGACACACGAAAATATTCAATCTCTTTGGCGAGGGCGTCATAAGGTTATAACGTAACATTTTTTGTACAAATTCATTACTAGCTGTTGCTCACGACTTTGTCCGCGTTACTCGATGATAACATAGGTTTTGAATGGTGAAAGAATTTTTGAAATTGGCCTAGTAGTTTTTGAGTTATTTCAATACTTATTATACAAAAATACAAAACTAAAAATCTTTCCTCTTTATAACATTAGTATAGATGAAAATCACTTTAGGCACCAAACACCACAGTATACATCGATTTACATGTCATCCATATACATGTACTTTTCCGTTCATGTCCAATTAACGCATTTAATTGTAATTACATGTTATAAGAAATATTATCCTGTTTTATATTATACTAGCTGTTCGCGTGCGGCTTCATCCGCGTGAAATTATAAAAACTTTATTTTATTGTTTACATTTGTCAAATTATCAATTGCAAATGTCAAAATGACATGACATGACTTCCTTGATGTTGGCAGCAACTTATGGTCTCTTTCCCACGTTGGGGTTTTTATCCAAAATATTTACCCCCTAAGTTTAAAGGCGTGAAAATATATAGCCTAAAGCGTGACGTAAGTGTAGGGATTTTCATTAAAAAAAATATTCAAAAACATGCTGTGATTGCTGACATCTTAGGCAACAAATAAGTGTGTGTTTACGCTTTATTATATTAGTATAGAATACCATCCTGTACGTATTAATTAATAGTATTAACTTCGCAATGTTATGATTACTGTTACGGAAAATAGTGGATAAAAGAATAAAGATACGACCTCTTATAACCGTTGGCTTCTTTTGTCGTAACACTTTTACACTAAATTATTGTCTCTCTCATTGTCTTTTAAAATATAGGGATAATAATTTTGCTCAGCTATTCCGGTAATGAAATCCCACGGTAATATTAACATGATATGATAGACAAAGAAGTTTCGGGAAAATTGATGATATTTCTTGTAAAAGTACAAGGAACATGTTACCTTTTAGGTTTTTATTTGTTTTGATTAATGAAAAAAATCGTTTTGATAACTGATTTATAACATGTTTTATATATGATAGTTACTGTCTATACCAATATTATAAAGAGGAAAACTTTGTTTGTTTGATTGTAATGAGTAGGCTCAAAAACAACTGGGCCGATTTAAAAAATTCTTTCACCGTTAGAAAGGTAATTTATCTGTGACTTAATAGACTATATTTTTTTCATTTTTTTTTTATTATTTTGAAATTTCACGCGGACGCAGTCGCGGGCAAAAGCTAGTCTAAAATATAATCATTCTTGAGTACTAACCTATTTGTGTTAGGAGCGTAATAAAACAATTGGTAACATCCTGTAGTTATTGTTTAATCAAGGACGTGACGAAGATATCCAGACATGACCATTATCATATCAAGAGTTACGCTCCTTTCCGCTCATTGTTATGCAACTAAAGGACGCAGGTGTTTTATCGGCAATAATACTTTTGACATAATAAGTTGCTAGCGTTATTTGTATTATTCAGAAGTAACTTGGTCTATAATAATTAGTCCAGTATTTAAATTACCAAATAGACAAAATTAATTAGGTACTTTAACATTTTAATTAAATAAACGTAATTACAAGACTTGTGCAAGTTATTAAATGAGTTTAAAAGTTTTTAAACTACGATGCTTGTACTCGCTTCTAAAATAGATTGACTTATTTATTTTATGAAGCGACGTCGTTGACGCTAACAAACTGTTTGTTTCGCAAATTTATTTACAGAATTTTCCGTTTGTATGTACATCAACCGACAGCATCATTCACTATGTGAAAGATTCCTTTGTTTGTGATGAGAATTATGATACAAAACAATGTATGTCATTATGATAAATGCGTAATAGAATCGCGTAACAAATTTGATCTAGAGAATAAAATAACAACTATACATACGCCAGCAATTGTAACTCAACAAATAACAATCTATACATATAATAAAATTGGAGTGTATGTTTGTAATATCACAGGAAAAATTCCAAATTTCGGGAAGATAATGTATTCGCGTTGCTGATAACGAAAATCGCATTTCAAATTTTTTTGTCTTTCTGTGTGTCTGTCCGCAACCCGCGTATGTTCCGGGTAAAATCCGAAACGGCTGGGCAGATTTCGACCGGACTTCCACTGAAGGGTAGCTGACAGACATATCATAGGGCATATTATAGGCTACATTTTTATCTTAATATTGCGAGAACGAATTCGCGGGCAACATTAAATACACGACGAAAACTATACGCGCAGTTTTCCGCGACTGTAACCGCTTAGTATGAAAATGCCCTTAGACAAATATGGTTATAGCAGTGATCAAATATAATGGAAATCGTTCAATTTCATTATGATTAGTTCGATATTGCTAACTTGATACGCTTTGTTCGCAACTGAGCACAGGCGATGGAACGTCTCTGATCTAAAGCCTCATCAAGCGACATCTGACGTGACGTTGTGGAGATTTGATCGGAACAATATTGAACGCTGCGCGCTGCGCGTCTCTGTAATATCAAAGCGATCTCGCCGACAGCGATCGCGTCAATTTCCAAATTGAATAGTCTACACTTGTATGTATGCGAATTTAGAGATTTTCTTTGGTACACAATTTGAATGATTTGATACTTCAGTTTTTCCTCCATTGTGTTTTTTACATAGGTTTTTTTCTAGAGGTTATAAAACGATGTGTCAATACGTAGGTACGGTTTATGAATTCAATTTTGATTTTTTAGACAAAAAGCTCAACGAGTAATATAATGTGAAACTAGAGTTCGAATCTTGTACTAACAATTTTATTTTGCAGTTATTACAGATACATTACAGAATGCAACAGATGACAAACATATTTTTATTTACGTAACCTATAGAATATTTTCACAACTATTACAAAGTAAATCAACAATTTTTATAACAAAGATAGATAAGTGTTACCAGTTATACCAAAACAAAATATATTTTTATTACGACAATATCACGTCAATGGGACAATGGCCGTATGGCATGAAAGTTAAATATAAGTTAAGTTAAGAAGAGATAAGAATGAGTATATCCTATTTATAAAATAAATACAAATAATTAATTTAGTTTCAAGTCTGTGGTTTGTACTTAATTATCGTTGATTCACTTTTGTGACCTATAGGTTATGTGTAGTGTGTAAAGCTTTCAGAATTGATTCCAATTAAACTGAAACAAAGCTGAAAAATTAAGTTGATTACTATTGATTTATTAACTAAAAATGTTACGAATCATAAACAAAAGAATTTTATGTAACTCGTATTTTTATGTAAATAATCCTATCACGGTAAACTTGCGGCTTTCTAACAAAAAGTCTTGGATTAAAAGCTTCTATAATTTTATGACTAGTTTTATGTACATGAAGATAAAACCATACATTTTTACGTAAAATATAAGTTATGTAATTGGAGATAGTGTGTTTCAGGTATAGTTTGAAAAACCTTAAAATTGATATAATCGTCGAGTTTTATAGACTAGATCTAATACACTAAATATTAAAATCACTTATCTAATCGTAAACACGGACTAATATATTTAAAAGTTCCAATATACGAGTAAATCGCATAACATGTTGTTTTTGGGTCCACATTATCATAACAACAATGTTGTCCTAATGTAAAAATTAGATCTGAGGTCTGTATTGTTATGTAACAACTTCATAAAATCATGTTGTTATTTAAATTTTCTATTAATGTTACTAATTATGTATTCCCATTCTGATATATTTTAAGTTAAAATATTTGTTTAATTCTCTAAACACAAAATTTGTTTAGCCTTACCTGACATGTTGTGACCTGACACCTTATTCGTACCATTCCGATTAATTTTTTACATGGTTGCCTATTGATTGCTGCAACGTTTGCTAATATTCGCACGTGTACTGCGAAATACTGTGATATTCAGATTTATGAATTTTTGGACATCTTGAATATACAAGCTTTATCAATAATCTCTTAGATAGTCAAGTGCCAAATATTGATATATTAGCACTTTGGTAATCACCTATAATCCCAGCGATAAAAACGCTATATAATATAACATATTTCAATATATTATTATCGTGGACTATAGACTTTTTATTGTATAGACAGAAGCATAATTATTTTTGGTTTTTGAATATCTAACAAATAAGTAATTTATCAATTGGTAATTTTTTGCTCATTACACGCAGTGTTCTTTTTTTACTTTTTATCTTACTTTTTAGATGAAATCATATTAAAATTTTGCACTTCACGAATATCCCAATTTATAATGTAAGCGCTGAAGAAATATTTTATAACTAGCTGTTCCCTTGAGGCTTCATCTGCGAAAAATTATAAAAACTTTATTTCATTGTTTACCTACATTTGTCAAATTATCAATTGCAAATGTCAAAATAACATGATGATAAATCATGGCAATCTTTCTTCCTTAATATTGGCTGCAACTTATGGTCTCTTTCCTACATTAGGGTTTTTATCCAAAATATTTACCCCTAAGTTTCATGGCGTGAAAATATATAGCCTAAAGCGTGACGTAAGTGTAGGACTTTTTATTAAAAAAAAATTATTCAAAAATATGCTGTAATTGCTGACATCTTAGGTAACAAAGAAGTGTGTGTTTACGATTTATTATACTAGTATAGATTATTATTTTCAGGTCATATTTGTTACAGCAAATTTTAAAAACTTTTAACAAACTCTATTTCAGTTAAACATCGTACCATCTAATCACTCGAGAAATGGAAGCCTCAGTGACAAAGTACGTTTTAGAAAAAAATATCTATTAGTGTAAACATCGCTTTATACTAGTACAATATAGTTTAATCTTATCTGTAATAAAGTTTTTGAGTCGACGAAGTGAATACAGAGCGGCTCGAACATTTGTGAACGATATCTAGCACGCTATCTGGCTCGGGCACGCGACTCCCACGCCCACGCCCACGCGACATGAGGCCTATCCACTAGCCTCTTATCGGATCTTGTAGTGTAAAGTTATGATAAAAGTCTTTTGCCCACTTTACTGACAAAATGCAGAACAAATACATCGATTGCACAAAGATGCTACTCTAAATCGACTAGACGTCTGTATCTAGAACAACTCTTCGTTTAAAGGATCCTTCGACTAATCCCTGGGCGTAGATTTTTCGAACTAAAACTAAAACGCTTAGAGTCTCCCTTAGTGAGCAATCCATTTCTGTGTGCTGAATTATTGTGATCGAAAAATTCGTCGACCAAAAAGTTTATAAAAGAACCTTTGTAACTAACAACGCACAGATGAAACTGAAAATAGAATTTTGATTACAAAAAAAACTACCTCTGAAAAAAAATATTGGGCTAACTTTTAAAACAATAACGTTGTTTTCGACTATAGAATCTTTCATTGAAATAAATTCAGTTTACACAGACTGAATTTATATGAAATTCTATGAACGTTGGAAAAGCGAACCGTAGCTACGTTGGAGCAAAGCTTAAACCGTATTCACAATAAACCGCACGGGTCTTATCTATAACTAAAGTTGGAGGCGAAGCGGCGTTTGTGAATGTGTTCACGCGACTGCATACTAACGTGAAAAGACCTCCAATGTTTTTATTTACCAACCTTTGAGGAAGGAAGCTATGCAATAATATTTGATATTTAGTATTTGTAGACTGTTTCGGTATATAGCACTAGTCCCAAAACACTTACAAATATATGACGAATTAAATATTTAACTTACGGTAAAATGTGCTGGGTATAGTAAGAAAAAAATAAGACATTTTGATACATAAATAAAATAATCTCTAATTATATTGTTGTGCTGTTGCCCGCGACTTCGCCGGCGTGAAATTAAAAAAATAATAAAAATTACATGGCCTATTATAGTCACAGATAACGTAGCTTTCTAATGGTGAAAGAATTTTTTAAATCGGCCTAGTAGTTTTTGAGTTATTTCAAAACATACAAAACACAAATCTTTCCACTTCTTAGTATAGATAGTCGCAAATCGGAATAATGCCAATAACATCTAGTAGTCCTTTGGTTTTAATCTCCATTGCTAAAAAGTTTGTTTTTTTACTTGCTGCATCTTAATACAATATTATATATGCAATAATAAGATATGTAAAGTCATGCCTGATAATATTGTCAGATTGCAACTTTGTTGTTAATCTAATACTTGAAAGAATAAAATGTCGTCGAATACTCAATCTTATCTTTATAAACCATATTTCCTTGACAATGCATGTTGCTTAATCTTGTTTCATATCAAGATACAATATTTGAACCCTCTATTCTTTCATTATTACGCCTAGCCCTCTTAAATTCGCGACATGATGCGACTGTTGGTATTTAAAAACTCTATGTTACTAAACTACCTAAACCCATGATCAAAGAATTATTAGAATATCTATACTCGTATATACGGTCTTAATTATAACCATTAAAAGTCATTCGCCTTAACCTTTGTATCTTATCAAAGGAATAGACTTAGCCTTTAGTATTGAATAAATGACTTTTAGTTGCTATGCGCGATTTTTTTGATACAATAAAAGGGGGCAAACGAGTGGCGGGAACACCGTAGTGATCAACGACGCCCAAGGGCAACAGCAGAGGAACTACAGATGTGTTGTCGGCTTTTGAGCAAATTTCTTGTGACTCATAATATCGAATCGGCCACAAATTCCTAATACAAGAAACCGGTACGCTTCATTTACTATGAGAAGAACTGGGAATGATTCTCCAAGTTAATGTCCTATGCAAGGGATCGGTAATAACATAAAACAAAGCCGACGCTCCCACGAACAATGCTATAAAATTTGCTTAAACAGATACTTTAGTTAAAAAAGGTAAGGATAGGAATTCTATCTTAAATTTGTGAGTTTTACTTCAAAGCGTACTGTAAGCGTAAGATATGATTAGATATTAATTTATTTTTATAAGAGAAAGTGGCAAGCAGAGGGAACACAGAGATTATCATCGACGCCCTTAACATCGACAGCACTGGTGGAATTGCGGATAGTCATAATTTAAAACTAGAATAGTACATAGTCATAGTTAAATTCCAGCACATCTATACTTCTATACTTAATATAATAAAGTGTAAACACACACTTCTTTGTTGCCTAAGATGTCAGCAATCACAGCATATTTTTGAATAATTCTTTTTTATCAAAGAGTCCTACACTTACGTCACGCTTTAGGCTATATATTTTTTTACGCTATTAAAGTTAGGGGGTAAATAAATTGGATAAAAATCCTAATGTGGGATAGAGACCATAGGTAGCTGCGAACATCAAGGAAGCAAGATTGCCGTAGTAAGGTAATTGGTATTTTGAAATTTTCAATTGAGAATTTGACAATTGTACATGATAAAATAAAGTTTTTATAATTTGATGCGGATGAAGCCTCATCGGAACAGCTAGTGTTAAAATAAAATATCTAAATAAAATCTACACAATATGTAGTCATAATAGAAGACTTCAAATAAGTATGTCAAATGTAATACTCGATAGAATAGTCATATAATATGACCTTTTAAATCTATTCTCAAGTACATCAAGGGAATGATATTACGTACTCAAGTTGATATGTCGATAAGTGTTACCATGTCTCAACGAATCTATCGCTTTGTTCTTAGATTCACTTCTAAAAGTAAAATTAAATATTATTTGAAAAACAAAACTGCAAACACTTATTTTCATACCTGCAATATTAATTCATCAAATATCCAACAGTACCTATTAAAGGTTTAATTTATTCGGACTCTATAACAAGCACACTACTGAAATATTAAAACCTATCAATTTCAATTCAAATGATTTATCGTGAAACCCGGATTACAACTGTGTTCCATAAAATATCCTACTCCATAATAGTTTTGAAATGGAGATTAGTTCGAATCAAACCGCCAGCTAATTTATAGAAGTTTATCTTCTCGGAGCATAGCATTGATTATGTTCCCATCCTTTATTACATGGAGTTTCATCCTTTAAAGTGACACATTTCGTACCATTCTATAAATTGGATCCGAAGAACTGCCGCGCAATCATTCCAACGAATTCGAATCGTAAGTCACAGATAGGTACTTTATTTTCCTTCTTTATTTATGATACCGAAATAAATTGATTAGAAAAATATATTTGTTACTCATGGTTTACACATGAATGGTTTACGAAGTTACACCACTAATGGAAATTCATCAAGAAGAAGAATTTTTCTTAATTACGCGGGTAACAACAGGTTTACAAACAACAGTGGTAGAGCCCGCTTTAACATCATAGCACGATTGGGTCAGCTCGCCCGGTGTAATACCACGACCACACAGAAGACAGGCGTGAAATGGGAACAATTACGCGTTTCGTCTGATGAGTGTGGCGCCGGAGACCCAACTTTAGTCCCTTTCCCGTTCCACCCTTTTCTTATAAGGTTAGGATTGGATGGGAAAGTGAATTTGACGGTGGAGGAGACGCATAGGAAGGGGAAATATCCTCTTTATGTGCGTCTTCTCCTCCGTCGATTTAAGGTAGGCAACGCATCTGCAATTGCGGATGTCTATGGGCAGCAGTCGCTTTGCCATTTCGGCGGATTTAGGTGGCCGCTTGCTCGTTTGCCACCTTATTTTATAAAAAAAAACAAATTATCAAATTGTTTAATAACAAAACATTTAAAAAATAGATTCACTTTACCTATATCAGTCAAAGTGAAATGACAAATTGTTCTGGGGATCGGGCGTACAATGTCGAACTTAAGTTCGGAGTAACTTAGTGGCTCGGTTGCCAAATCAAGGCAAACTATTGGCGCGATGCGGGGGAGCGGTGTATTATGGATCGAACTTCGTCCCTTAGCCAATGTCATTTTGTAAGTAGTATTTGATAAATGGTCTCGGACCTTCCCACGTCAGGGAACAAAGAGGCACTTAGCCCGAAACATTACAAGGATGACGAGATTAGACTGTTATAATAATACTACGTTTAAATGAGATTTTTCAGAGCAATCATTGTAAATTAAATCGGTTCCGAATTTTAAATTGACAGTGTATTTCTGGACAGGTGTTCAATTTATAGTCACGATTAAACTAAATAAATCTTTTTCTATTGTTCAGCCTTGTCAACTACGAGACTATCGGCTTCTATTTATGTAGCTTGAAGTATTATTTAAACTGTTTAATTGCATGAAGCTAAAATTATTATTTAATTCTGATAACGATTCACGCATAAGACGTTTGCAGTATAATTTATGTTACGTAGTTGATAATGTTAAGCCGTTCTATTTAATGTTATCAAGTATCAACTATATTTAAACTTGCAATGCACTAACGCAATAAATAGGAAACAACACGATTACTTATACAAAACGCATTGAACTAAATAGGTTATCGGTACTTAAAGTAATACCATAAACATAATAATATGCTATACCATGATAAGAAAATCAATTAAATCGCTGTTTAGATACGTACTGTATGACGACAAAGGAATACTTATATCAAGGTTATACACATGATCTTGTATCCGATAATCTAGGCTTAGTATAAGCAGCTACTATTAATATGGTCTTATTTGTAGTAGTGTTGATATCTGGTTTACATTTTTTGAGTTTTTAGGCATCTTTTTTATAACTATCATAAGGTCTCAAACGAGCAAGTGGCCACCTGAATTCGACGAAATAGCGAAACCACCGCTACTCTCCGACATCTGCAAAACCAAATGCGTTGTCTACCTTAAATCGAGGGAAGAAGGGTCGCCCAGAAAATGGCCTAAATTTAGTCCCCTTTCCAGGGGAAATTTAAATTGCCACCGTCTCCCCTACCCCGCTCTTGGCGATGTCCTTTATGTTATCATTTCCAAATGAAAACGCATGACATTTTTATCACTCCAGTACAATAAGGAAGCCATAATTTTTTAAGCTTTCACGATAAATTCAAAATTTAGTTTACGAAAGGAAAATGTAAATGAAAATTATTTCTCTACTACTGAAAGTTAACTTGGTAACGAGTTTATCACTAACGGATCGTTTAGTAGTAGCAACGAACATCAGGTGACATTTCTAAACGTATTTATCGCCGGCAGGTAGCTAACAATTGCGTCAGTTGGCAAAGTGTAATTGGCTTTAGGCATAAATAAGGATCACCAGTGACGGGACAGAAGTCTAGGATTATCCACGCCAGAATCGATTCCAATGTTACCTGGCTAACGATGTGTCGTTTCGGAGCGGAATGGCTTTCGGATTTGTATAGGATTGTTACATTTATATCTTCTAATTCAGAGTTGATTAAGTTCCAGTTAGATATTGTATCGACGGTTTCGATATCCACGTATTGTTATCGACGACCCAAGTTTATAAATTATACGATAATGTCGAAAACCTTAGTTTAATTTTGTCCTATATTGTTTTTTTATGGTGATCCTATTATGTATAGTTGAATAGATTATTAGGTACATTTAGTAAGATCTGAGTGTTTTTATTTATGTTGTTTTTTTTTCTTTTATTTAAATTTCTGCTTAGATTTAGATTTAGTTTTCTTAACATGACATATTATGCGACGAGACGATGGGGACATAAACCAGAAAGTGTTAAGAATGAATGTGGATGGCTACAAAGGAAGAGGAAGACCGAAGAAAGTATGGATGGATTGTGTGAAAGAGGATATGCTTAAGAAGGGAGTGGATTCAGATATGACGGCTGATAGAAATGTATGGAAGAGTAGCACATACTGTGCCGGCCCTCCGTAAGGGATAAGGGCACGTTGATGATGATTTAGATTAAGTTTTCTAATTGTGACAGAGTGTAACATTAAGTACATGTTTTTTCTTCTTTTCTGTAAAACTCCTTGTTCTGTTTTAGGATCCATTGAAGACCGGCGCTTCGGTGTACACCGCAGCACATGCCCTATGAATTCCTTTTAATTTTTTTAAATAAACGAATTTATTTATTTATTTAAAGCCACTCAGCACATGTGCTATCTTCCGTGGTCTCTTTCTTAATTTAGGTTAATTTCTTTTTCTTTCTTGATTATTTCATTATTTTCAATGTCAATAGTAAAAATAACAAATAATATCATGGTTTTGTTACTTGGGATAGATGATAATAAAACACTTTTTTTTCTTAAATATAGAATAAGTATATTGAATAATTAAATAATGTTACCTCAAATATTTTGCCAAAAAAGACTTATCAATATTGTGTAATCGTAAAAGTAATAATAATTATCTAGAGGTCAAAAATTTAAAAGATTGAGTGGAAACATACATTTTTATAGTAGTGGTGATATTATATGAAAGAAAGTATAATTATTGAATGTCGTGATACGCACAATGCTTACTAATTTGACAATTAGGTTTGCCAAATAGGCTAAGTATAGCAAGAGATTGATACATAGTTGGCATAAACAAAATCGTGCGTAAACAGTCTAATAGTCACTAAGAATAAGTTTACATTTTAATTACAACCATATACGGCAACGGAGCATGCATAATGCCTAATGTTACATATTTTTATATTAAAATGACTAGATTAATGAATTTTATCACATTTAAAGAAATTTCCGGACATTTCAAGTACTTTAACCCAATCAAATAGTACAAAAAAGAATAATGACACAAACACATTTTATTTAATAATATGAATTAAAATAATTTGTTGAAAGACGCGAAACGTCATAAGAAATAGTTTTTTAAAAGACGCGAAACGTCATAAGAAATAATTTTAAATGTGATAAAACCCATAAAACCAGCGTAATTCTTCTGTAATTTAATAATAAAGTACTATTACGTGACATAATGTATGGGTGTTTCTGTACTCGTATAGTATACACAAAACGACACAAAAAAAAACATCAATTATTACGCTTACGGCCTATCATGAATATGTGCGCGACAGTTACGAGAACGTATTCAAAACGTTCTCACGAATATTCGTGATAAGCGTTCAGTTATTGTGTATACTTCAAAATTAGATTTCACACTTGCATATTAAAAAAAAACCCGTCAGTCTTACGTCCAGTAATACATTGCCCACATTACATACATTGAAATAAATAAGCAACGCGAAGACGTACTCTTTGCTAGTTGATAAATATTTTGAGAATGGAGAGCGTATAATTGTGCCAAACTTATAAAAATATTACCGTTGACTTCCACTGCTCAATCATTTTTACTAAAACGTATTACTATCGTAGTTTTTTCATAGATAATTAGAGATGACAAGATGTTTTGTATTGAACATTTCAGCAGTAGACATATACGGTTGTACTGATATTGTTTAGCATTAAAATGATATGCGATACTAATAATGTGTATATAAAACGTAAAACGTACGCTTACAAGTAGCCATTCAAACTGCGATGGTTACATATAATAGGCGGAGATACCACACTTACAAAGTGTATCAATTAAACTACAAATTGTGATGTATACATTAATTATGCATCTTCGATTTAGAAACTAAACAGGCTACGGTATTTCTCTAACTGCTAGTTGTAATGTAATTAGGGCTGCTACCACTTCGGGGACAGATAGAATTCTTCGGGTTTACATGGTGCTTGTTCGGGCTTTAACAACGATGTATACGAATCAGAAGTGGACTGAAACAAATCATTGTTCGTTGTTTATGGTTTTCACGCGAGATCGAACACATTTCTAAAAGTAGGCAGCCCTAAAAATAAAACGGGTGACTGAGATACGAATGCTGGCACACGCTCTCACGTGACCCACTGCTTTGGGTAACTCATGACTTGAACGTCGTAGCGTGTTACTCTAAACATATCAACATGAGATTTTATAAAAGCAGTAAATTTGTTCGATATTATATTTGAATTATTAACCAATTTACCACTTATGTTTTTGTAATCCTTCTTACAAGATTAAAGTACGTTGAAACGAATCATAGTATATCTCATGTTGAAATGACTAAATTATACCGAAGTGGCCAACAACACCCGCAATCGATAGCAAACTTAGATATTTAGCTTTAAATAGTTATGCGTTAAACATAATTGATACATCAATACGAGTACTATTGATCGATTTAATAAATAAATAAACGTTACACGCAAGGTTGGCCACCCCTGCATTTTATTCCTTTTACCTTATGAATCAAGTTTCTCAAAATCGCACTGTCAATAAAACAAAAGAATATAATATAGTTCTCCAAATGTAAGTGACGTCTTGTTTTGTGATGCATTAAATTGTAAAAATTGTGATGCAGTTTATAAATTAAAACTATAACATACTGTTCCGGCGACTTACGCTGTTTAAGTAAAAACCGTACGCGTGTTATTAAACTAATAAATAACTCTAAAGCTAAACGTCTTGCGACCTTGCCTGATAAATGAGCGAATTACAACTATGACATGCATTAAACGACTAATTAAAAATACGCTCCATACTAAAAGTTCTTATATTTATCAAACTAACGATATATTTATATATTTTTTTCATTAAATATGCTTTTAAGTGTAAAAATAGTTCTTTCAGACAAAACGTTACTTTTACATGCTTTGATGAAGTTCGAAATCCTTTTTTAAGACCGTTTTTACCAAATAATGTTAATAATGCCCAAAGAGGAAAACATGTTAAAAATAATTTAGTAATCTATAATAAATATTATAATCGGCATGTCATTTTCTTAATTCGTATACGCAAATAAAAATACGCACATTTGCAAATTATATTGGACGGCAAAGACGTTACACGAGTGACTGATAAACAAATACGAAATCTAATAGCAATAAATAATTGTAACCCGACACTTCAAACTGCAGCTTAATAATAGAAGTTTTCGTATAGTATAGTGCGCGCCATAACCGGAATCAAGATGGCGCCAGAACCGGAAACAAGATGGCGCCGATGAGACGCTAGATCTAATAAACGATAAGCAAAAAAGGTTTAAAATTCTACTCAGGAGATCATGGTATTTGCTTTACATTGACGTAAGATTTAATGGTAACAAGTTTCATAAATAACGTCAAAACCTCTCGTAATTTTCAATTGCTCAAAGGAAAATTATTGTTTTTTTGGATTTTAAAACTTGGATTTGATCATTTTTAAAACATTTAGAAAAAAAACAACGTCATACGGAGATATTCGTTCCTTTTATATGACGCGCCCTAGATAACAAAATTGTTACAAATAACTCAAAGTGCATTATTAACGAGTTGGTACGAGCTAGGACTATCGTTCAAGTATCCTAATAGGTTTAAAAATGTTACAATCGGAACCAGTACTATTGAAAATTACTGCGTATACTATCATTTTATTTAACGAAACGTGGAGACTTACGTAGTCCTACATAGTTTTCTTAGTCCGACCAATATAGTGGCAATTTATACTAACTAGCATTCTAAAAATTTACTAACTACTGAATGCTGAATACATCCACACGAATGAATGCAGACATCTACTTAATAAAGATATTAAACTAAATACTACGAAGGCAACAGTCGACAACAAAATATCTGATGAATGATAACAAACTCATCGATTATTTGGACTTCACTATTAACTAGCGACCTACTAAATAATGATCTAATGATGACCATTTGACAATGCTCTTATAGTAAGCTCTAACGGCATTGTTCTTCAAATCACGATGAAACGAAAGGTGATGTGAACAGATTTAGAACCCAATAATATTCATCACATATGAATTTTGCATAACAATTAACATTAGGAATTGTGGAGGAACATTTTTGCAGTATATGATAAGTTTAACCCTTGTTGCATCTTGTTGCCAGATGTATACGTATCACGTTTTACGTTATTTTATTGAAGTCGTGTGGTATGTGTTTCCGAACGCACTTTGACGACCTTAGATAATAAATATATTGAGTGCTTTTTCATATTTTTTCATAATAAAAACCTATTTTTTTATACCAGATTGTTTTCATTATTTTTTATGTTATGAGTACCTAAATACTTTCCAGGGCGCAATAAAAAAACCATGCATTTAACGGTTAATATTAAAAACATTAAATGCATGAGATAAACGCATTACGCGAAATATAGCATCGAAGCGTAAAATCTGCACGGCTTGTAATTTAAACATAGTAATTGTGATCACTTGCAAATTACACGCATCCTGAGCACAGCAGGCGTTTAATTGCATCGCAAATAATCACTATGTTCCATTCTTTATTCACTCTTTTATTACCTATGTTAATCAGTGAAACGTATTACAAATTATTATTTTTCAATTTAATTAAATTAGCGATAAACTTGAAAAATTATTTATATCGATGAATATGCCTTGTATAGTAGAGCACACATTATTGACCCGTATTTTATTGTTTCAGTCTACACGTCCAAACAATCGATGCAAACTATCTTGTTCATGTCTGCTTTTAAGTTTAAACACACCAAATATATTAAGTACGTCTCGTCTACATAAAACTGATATCTTAATTCTTATAGCTTTATGGTTTATATTTTTCTTACCAGATGATCTCATTAATACTCGTCTATAGAGATATGTTGCCCACTGCTGCCTTATCCGCTGTTTTACTCCCAAACGACTCAAAAACACTACTTTGCATTATAATAAAATATTATAAACGTGTAAATAAAGTTACTATAATTACTCGAACGCACGCCTACGTGTTCGTGTACGAACTATACGTAGACATTCGGACACAAATTTCGACAAGAGAATATCAAAAATAGTGTATCGAGGGTCGTATTCTACAATCTGTCTTATATATCTGTACTCGAGCAACTCGCGTCACACGAATCATCTGCCAATCATTATAATGGACTGTTGTAGAAAATTTTGAATTTTTCATCCCTTTTAAATCTACCCACATATACCTTTCCCTTTTTAATGGATTTACCTTTTCGTTTTCGTTAGGAAAATTTCTTATCTCAAATAAATCGTCTCAGTATAAACTCACCCTCTGATTGTAGTTATAATATCGTCTAAAGGATAATAAAAAAATATTTAAATGAGCGTCGAACACAAAAAAATATTTGAAATGATACTAAAGTCTTATTTAAATAAACGACAGAGATCTTTAAAAAATAATTCGCTAGTGGACTTTTAAATGAGTCTGGCCGTATGGACTCAAATTCAATATAATTACGACAGAAATCGAGAACTACAACGAATTGATCATCCACATGGCAAATAAAATTAAACTAATAAATATATAATGCTAACCAAAACTGAACTCATAATCATAAAGTCGAGGTGTCCATAGATAAAACTCTTATTCTACGATACATGTGCATGCAAACTTTATTGCGGCTCGGAATATCGCACTTGCAGCTAACGAGCCGTCATAAAGTTTGAATCTTTTAATACTACTCTAAAGGTGAGACATAAAGTCTCAGTTTTGATTAACATTCCTCTCATTGTAATTTAACATCATAAGCAAACGAATTAAGATCTTTTGCTGCAAGATATCAAACAAAATACTTATGTGTATAAAGAAAATATTTAAAGTACTTCACCACTGGGCTTTCAGACGTCTCCCGCAACTGACTAGTCAACAGCTTATTGTAAGAAATGCTATTGATAGATGACAATATATAAAACATACTACGCGTGCAACATAACTTAAACCTAGTGTGGTATTCCTCACGTGACGTCATGACGTCATATGTCTCATGTTATTTTGCACGAGTGGTATTTCAATGTAATTTGTGCAAATTACGTGCCGAATGCGAATCTTAATAAAAATTAGAATAAAAACAGAAAGGGCTATTATTCTTTGTTGCAATATCGACAAGAAACTAACTCGATGCCATAATTACAATGTTTTTCTGTCCTTACTTCATATGTTCATGTTTTTCGTCTTCTTTGAAATCATAAAGTTTTCATTCTTCCTTTGAAAACTGCGTAACATTTTTTATGAATACACAAACAGTTTTATATGTTTAAATAACCTTATTGCCAAAATACGAAGAATCAAAGGAGACCTATAACTGAATAATTAGAATGATCATACGCCAGTAATCATTCTGTAGATCGTCGAAAAATCATGAGCAAAATGTTCTCTTTTTACTTTTATTAAGCGAGTTCATTTCTTATAGATGTAACACACAACCGTCAAATAACCTTGGATTATTCAAGGTTAAAATAACATACGATTAATAATGTTAAATTAATGGATAGATACATGCATTGTCAACGTCGTTAATACACAACTGAGTAGGAATAGATTTAAGTAAACAATGATATTGCGCGCGCAGGTCGCATCGCGTATGGTGCATCGCTTATGGTGCATGGCGCATGATGCATGGCGCATGATGCATGGCGCATGATGCATGGCGCATGATGCATGGCGCATGATGCATGGCGCATGGCACATGGCGCATGGCACATGGCGCATGGCGCATGGCACATGGCGCATGATGCATGACGCATGGCGCATGGCGCAGGGCGCAGGGCGCTTGCCACATTTCTATCTCATCAAGACTACGTGTTCCTTTACAATTGAGATCGAATACTCTAAACACGAGCGTCAAAACTATCACTAAAAGAGGTATTTGCTCTCCAACCATCAACAAAATCCTAATATGTCGTTTGTAACACGAACTCTTAAAAATAGATTCTATCCCAGATTTTTAGATATTTTTCATTAATAATTTTGAAAGACACGAACAATTTTGAAAACAACATTAAAATTTTCTATTAGAACTTACAGAAATGGTTATACAACCTATCCAAAGCAAAAAGTGTCTCGGTATTAAGCACTATTATCCACATTTATGTGGAAATTAAGCTATATAAAATATGTTTTTATGAAAAAACTAATATTTCAATCAATTCTTTCAAAATGCACGAAAGAGAAGTTATTTTATGGAAATACCTTGCAATATGAATCTAAATTTTTAAAAAATCCATCAATAAAACAGAAAACATAAAATGTCGCAGTGTTCGTGTTACAAAGGACACACGGCGCGTGGTATTAGAAGAAGTAGTAGAGCGTTGCGGGAGACAGTTTGCGGCCGGTGCTCTGCACCATACAAACTATCGGCTGCCGGCGTCATTTGCCGTTCGTCTGCAGCGCCGCGTTCAGCTGCGTCCACAGGTCCTTCTTGCAGGACTTCGATCTGTAACATACACAAATTCATTATTTATCTTCAAAAGTTTGCATGGATGGATGTTAGAAGGTATGCTTAACGGCTAAATGGATCTACATGAAAGGACTTGACTATTTTTGGTATGGGAGGTGGTTTTATAAACTAACAGAACTCGTACCAAGATTGTTAATAGATAAAATTGTAAAGATAATTAAAACATAAGAAACAGAATTTTAGGCACCGCCGTCTTTTCTTAATTGACACTCAAAGTTATTTTATGTGCTTGTTTTCATTGTCATACGTTGGTCGCTGTATTTTTCAATCCGACATCGGGGCCTCTATTCATCCTTAGTTGGGTATTCAAACAAAGCTGGAGCCATTTTCGTCAGTATGTATGTGAGGTTGATAGCATCATACCTACTCACCGCACCACAAAAAAATGGTTTTAATTAAAATGAGTAGCTTCATATGAAATAATAATATAGAAATGTTTATGAGAATGGATACGAATTTTCTTGAAGACGAGTGACAATGTCATTCAAAGCATGACAGCTAATGTCCTTTTTTGACAAACAGCTCCAAATGACAGCTTCTAAAGAAAAATATATGGCAGCAGCACTTATATTATACAGCCAGAATTAAAATCATCTTTCACTATAAATTATTAGTAGAGATCCAAAGTTTTGTTTTGGTTTTAAAAACGGTATTTCTTTGTTATAACAAAATGTCCACTGTAATTTATTAAGCAAATCTGCAGAATAAAAGTGCATTTTAAAAATAAATTTAAAACAAAATGGCGGTTCAGAAAAAAAAATGTTCCTTGTTTCTCTTTTCGTTCTTCATCTTTTGTATATGAATGTTTTCCTGGTAGTTGAATTTCGTAAAAGGCCCACTTTTGTACAACTCCTTTGGCATAGATATTGAACATAGTCTGGAAGAACACATAGGCTACTTATTACTTTTTTTTAAATTCCACCTAGACGGAGTCGCGAGCGACAGCTTGTATAATATACAATGATAATTATATTTGTAAGAATGTATTGAAATTGAATGTGAATGGCTTCAAAGGTAGACAAAGAGCGAAGAAAGTATGAATGGATTGTATGGAAGAGTAGTGTGCCGACCCTCCGTAGGGTCAGTTGTGAGTACCTGCGCAGCGAGGCAAGCCACTCCTTGAACTGCGTGTGTCCCTCGGGGGTGAGCTGGAAGGCGGTGCGAGCTGACAGCACGATGCCCACGAACTCCTCGTACTCCATCGGCGTCAGGTGGTACAGCTTCTGGTGGATGCACTGGATGTACCTATACACCAATGTTAACTCATTACTACATGCTTATAACGATTAACCAATGCCCTTTGCCCATGTTTAAACTATTAGTTTAGTTTGAGTCAAATTAGTGATATTTGTTAAATATTTTGGCGCTTCGGAATAACGTACGAATCACTGGAGGAGGAACACAAAACCACATGTCAATGTAATTTATTGTATTTAAATTAATTGCCAATACCTGTCATTAAATAATATTTAAATGCTTACAATTTATTTTGTGACACTGTTTATTTTATAAGAAAAGATGGAGCTTATTATCATTTTGTAAAATATTTTGTTACTTTACTTGCCAACTATCATAGTACCTTTCAGAGGAAGTACCGGTGAAATATTTTCACTATATCGCTATATATTTTTAAATGTCTTTGGAGCTAGTACTGTACAGCACAAAATGTCTTTGGAGTTAGTACAGTCCAGGCCAGAGGTAGTGCATAAGGCAGTGTACTCACATCTGCTGACACTTCTGCACGAGCGGCGTGAGCGTGCCGCGGAAGTGCTGCATGAGCAGCTGGTGTGGTCCGCCGCGCGCCAGCCAGTGCGCCGACTCCACGCACAGCTCGTACAGCACGAACGGCGACACCACCGAGTTCACCGCGCACATGCAGAACTGGTGCAGGTACTGCGCGCCCAGCCGCTTCGATATGCGCAGCAGCCACTTCACGTGCTCGCCGTACGGCGGGTTCCTGCGAGTGAGCACTTGTATTCAACGAAACTGTACGGTATCAAACAAAATTAAACCTTCCCATATAATTAATAAACAAATAAATATTTAAACAATAAATTGATAGTATAACTAAGAAAATAAAAACATACTGCGGCGTTAAAAAAAAAACTATACTATACAATCGAGTAAATTACGCGTCTATCTTGGTTATCTTAATCGAACCTATTACGTAACCTAAACATTTTAAAATCATAGAAAAAATCGTTAAATATAACATTCAGAATAATTAACCAAGAAACCAACAAACCTTCCAAATTTATTCTGCGGTCGGTCATCGTGCACTCGGCGAGCTTGGGCCTCCAGCGCCAGCATGCCCACCCGGTACGCGGCCAGCAGCCGCCTCAGCTGCGCCTGCGGCAGGGCCGGCAGCCCGGCTGCGCCCGGCGGCACGCTGCCCACGTTGCTCACGTTGCCCATGGTGCCCAAGTTAACTACCACTCCGTTTCCCATGTTGTTAACATTTCCCATGTTTCCCATGCCGCTCATGTTTCCCATGTTAACATTTCCCATGTTCCCCATGCCGCTCATGTTACCCATGTTATTAACATTCCCTCCCTCCCATGTACTAACGTTTCCGATAGTGCTCACGTTTCCCATGTTGCTAACGTTCACCATATTGCTAGCGTTTCCTATGTTGGATGTGTTTGCCATGTTGGCCACATTAGGTATTGTGGCCACGTTTGTCACACTGCCTACTCCAGTTATGCTGTTGACGGTACCCACGGCGGATACTGTGCCCACGCCCGCTACCGCGGTGTGTGTCGCCGGGATCGGTGGGGGAATCGGTGCTGGATGCTGTGATCAAACGTATACAATTTTATTGAAGAAAGCATATTGCTTTTGCTGTCTCACCTGTATAATCCAGTAATACTCACATTAACGGGTATAGATGGAGGTAGCGAGTGCGGCTGGTGTGCGGGGTGCGCGGCCAGCGCGGGGAGGGGCTGGTGCGGCGCGTGCTGCACGTGCTGCGGCATGGAGGCGTGCGTCGCGTGCGCGTGCGCGTGCGGGTGCGGCGGCGGCGCCACTATACCCCGCACGAAGTACTGCGGCATGGCGTACGGCGTCGCCGGATGTGGCGGCGGCGCGCCTCCGTACTAGATATGAATTACGGTTTTGATTTAAAGTTTTAAATACTAAGAGTAATTTGTAAAAGTTTAATTTCTGTCATAAAAGATATTAAAGCATTTATTTCATTAACAAGTTCTGTATATTTAACATGCGTATGTAGGTATCCACTGGCCACGTTAAGGAGGCCGCAGTGCGAGTTACCCGTCCAAGAGGATCGATACGGGACGTACGAGCGACAAGGACGTTTTATTACGATAGCCCCCACGGAAGCCTAAGATAATGCTAATCTATTGTGCATTGGTCACCTGCAGCTGGTAGATGTGCGGCGGGTAGGGGTGGTACGTGAAGGGGTAGGGCAGGGCGTAAGGCACGGGCATGGCGAGCGGCGGCGGCGCGCGGTACTGCGGCTCCTCCGCCGCCTCCTCCTCGGTGCCCTGCCGCAAGTACAGCTCGTGCCAGTAGCGTGCCACCGTGTACAGCACCTCGGGGTACACGCCGCCACCTGAACATAACACATTTGTTATAGTCAAATATATTATATGTCCATATTGACAAACATGCTAAGGAGTGATTAGTATGAGGTGAACCAATTGCTTGTTAGGATTGTCGTGTCAGTACCTTTGGCTGCGGCCTCCACAGTGAGACAGGCGCGCTCCAGCATGGCGTCGCTCTGCTCCTTGCACTGCAGCACGGCGCGCTGGATCTCGCTGTAGTTGAGTGCGTGCGCGTGCGGCAACACCGACAACGCGAGCTCCGCCGCCGCGCGCACGATGTGCACGTCGCGACCCGACGACGCCTGCATATCAACGTATTATTAAAACCCCATCGCTAGTCTTCACTAAAGGTAAAAAAGGTCTTAAATAAGGGGAAATTATTATACCTTATCAGCAATGCCCGCAGCTTCCGGCGGTGTTAAGTGTCCCTCCCAAGCGTCGATTAAAAACAGAATGGCAGGTGCACCGATATCCATGGCTTGACCTGAATGCAAACGACTTCTTTAGCATTCGACTATGAACTGACCAAAAATATAAATTGCGTGACCTACCTGTGATCCAGCTAACATGCGAGGAGTACGTACGACTCAACCAATTGGCACTCACGCAGTTGTGCAAACCGAGTGCATAGAGGCCCAGTTGAAACGCAGCCATGTGTAAGCCTCTGTAAAGGATTGGAACGTTACGAGCACTTACACTACCAACGCGTCCTATTCGTCTCGTAGCGGTTGGTGGTGTAGGTTACCTGTGGGGGCCCTGCGGCTCCTCGCGCGTGCACGTGGTCTGTGTGAACAGACTGGTGCTGGAGCTGCCGCCCGCTTTGAACAACACGGACTTAGCTAGCTCGAACATGAAGTGCGCCGACGCCTCCGACGGCTGGTTCGGTACGGACGGGTACACGCGTTTACCTTTATATCTGGAGGAAGTGATGTGATCACTTTATGCATGTAACAGACGAAAAAACACAATGCAGCATCAAGAAATACAAGTGACCCCGAAGACAAGATCGCGTTACGTTTAGACAAAGGAGCAATTAAAAATACAGACACAATTAATAATAGACAGAAAGTTAATCCTCGCATTACTTAGCTGCCAATCGTGGTATTGGATGTGACGTGTTCTTATTATTGAGGTTACTGGTTGTTAACGTTACACATGAATATACCTCGAATCTTTAGATCTTGTGATAGACTGTGTATGTTGCGAATGCTGCGGCAGTTGCGTTTGCTGCGGCGGCAGCATGGGCACGGGCTGCGAGTGCTGCGCGGGCGGCATGTGCTGCAGCTGGGTCTGCGGCACGTGCTGCGGATACTGCGGTTGCTGAGGAAGCTGCGTCTGCTGCACGAGCTGCGCGCTTTGCGACATAGGCACCGGGGCGAGCTGAGGCGCGGGAAGCATCGCCGGCGGCGACGACCCTGCATCCGCTATCGCCAGCCGCTCCACGTCCGATACCAACGTGCATGGCACCTGTTGTCAATCACAAATTATTTTTCATAATATATATTTTTTTAATTTCCATCTGGCTTACATTAACTTCATTAAACCTACATCCTCATTATTTCTTATGGCGATAAGTTTATGATGAGTAAAGACAGCTAACCTGTTGCTGCATTGTCGGCTGCGGGTGGGACGCGGCGACGGGCAGCGGCGGCAGCGGCGGCAGCGGAGGCAGTGCGGGCACAAGCGCGGGGTGAGCGTGCCCGGTGTGCACCACGTGCTGCGGGTGCGTCGCGTGCGTCACGTGTGCCGGGTGCGACGCATGCGCTACATGCGAGCCGTGCGATGGAAGTGGTGCATGTTGCATTTGCGCGTGTTGGACATGCGCGGCATACTCCGCTGCGTGTTGAGCATGCGCAGCGTACTCGACTGCGTGTTGGGCGTGCGCAGCAAAATCCACATGCGCGGTGTGCTGCGGCACGTGCGCCATGTGAGACGGCGGCGGGCCGGCGTGCCCCTGGTGTGCGGCGTGCCCCTGGTGTGCGGCGTGAGGGGCGTGGGCCGCATGGGCGACGTGTGGCACGTGCGATGCATGTGCGGCGTGAGCGCCGTAGTGCTGCGCGACGCCGGCTTCCGAACGATACGAGCTGAGGCGCGGGTTGTTCATGTAGTACATGCTCACCATCGGGCCTTTAGTCAGCTGATGAATTTCTCTATCTATTAACTGTTTAAAAAATAATAAAAACATATTGACTTTTAAACATACCGTTTACAATATCTTGTTTTGCACAACTTTTAGTTAGGTTATAGTAAATAGTAAATCCAAACTGACTTTGTTCATAACCCTGGCTATCTTAACGGGATCGTCTCTGTAGTGTCCCAGCAGCTGCAGGGCGAGGTCGCCGCGCTGGCGCCGCGTGCCCTCGCACAGCAGCGGGTGCTCCGCCTCCGACACGGTCGCCTTCAGCCCCAGAGCCGCCACGCCCGCCTCGAAACCCAATATTTCGTCCGACGGCAAACGATGCTAAAACATTATTTTGCTACGCGTTTTTACAAGGAATCTACACTGACATGGTATAATATATAACGTACATAGTCAAAAACCTGACCAATATCTGAACTTTTCCACCCTCACATACACAGTTTTAGAACAATACTTACCACGAATAGTTTAATATCTTTATCATTTACAGATCCTACCAAAGCTTCGAACAAGAAAGAGGCCAGCGCGATGGGCAGTAATGTAGTGCCACGATTTCTGAAATAGAGAACACCATTAACATACTAATCTGTATTTACATATTTTTGAATAATAAAATAAACTGTATATAACCTTAAAGCACCATCTCTCAATTGTTCGGCCTTTTCCCGCGCGAGAGCGAGCTGCTGGTTGCCGATCGGCAACTTCCTCAGCAATGCCACCAGCTCAGTCTCCTGGTTGCTCAGCTTCACTTCCAACGACTTGGTGCTGGCGGGCGGCCGCGACATCTCCAGCGCGTATAAACCCACACGGAACGCTAATTCATGATGCTCGCTGAATTCACTTAATACCTGGACATAAATTAAATTAATTTGTTAAAAAAAAATACCAACAATAAAACGTATCATGATCTTCACTTCGTCCGATGAAATAATGTTTAAAACCTCTTTCGGGTTTTCTTTTCTTTATTCTTTCTTTTTGTTTACTGTTTTCATGTTCGTAGTAGAAAAGCGGCAAGCATGAGTACATACGGTGCAGAGGAAGTCGCACTTGGCGAGCATGGTGGAGGCGAGGTTGGTGAGGCGGTGCGAGGCGGCGCACACCCGCGGCGGCGGCAGGTGGCGCTTCTTCGCACGCCGCGCCTCCGCCGCAGCGGCCGCCGCCGCCGCGTTGCTCGCGCTGCTGCCGAGACCTACCACAAAATGTACTTTCACTTCTACGCACTAAGGATCCTAGTAATTCAAATATACCACTTAGTTGGTATTGTCGATGTTCATGTGCTTCATACTATATTTTATTATATTACCGAGCGCAGGAGGTCTCGAGAGCAGCTCCTGTGCGAGGCTGGCGCTGAGCGCGCACGCCTCGCGCGTGTACCCGTGCGCCTGCAGGCCCTCGGCGCGCGCGAACGACAACTCCCACCCGCAGCCCCAGCTCGCCGCCGCGCCGCCTCCGCTAGACGACTGCTAATTGATAACAACGCATGTATGGTGAAATCATATACTAATATCTTAGATGGATGGATGGATATTTGTTACTACATGTCTCCTGAAAGGCATAACGGATCTCGCTGAAATAACACATAGGCTACTATTTTTTTTTTCAATTCCAAAACAAAATGTGCCCACAACATTAGTATGTAATACCAAAGATAAAGGGTGTTTGAATGATTTCTAATATACTGTAATGTACTGACGGCATGCAGATGGGCGCTGGCGCCGACGCCCTCGCTGGCGACGCGTCGCGCGGCCGCCGCGTCGTAGTAGTACATCTGGCATTCGTCGTCCGACACCGAGTCGTCGTTGGAGACGCGGCGCCGCGCGTCGTCCGACGACACGGGCGGCGAGCTGGACGCGTGCGAGTCCGTCTCGCCGCCGCTCTGCTGCAGTATCTCTTCTTCGTTCTCGCAGAAACCTACATACGACGGAATGTTTTATAAACTTATCTATACATATAAAAATTAACGTACGTGTATGTAACATTGGAATATTGGACGTTAGTTAAGAGTGTGAAGGTAGAGGTAGACCTAAAAAGAGATAAATTGATTGCGTGAAAGGTGACATGGTCAAGATGGGTAATGACAGATGACGGATGATAGTTAGTTGGAGGACGAAAACCCGGGTGCGTCGACCCTACAGGAGTAGGATAATATGGGAGAGATGATGATGTAACATTGAAAAAAAAAAAAAAAACATATTTAGTGAACATGGTGTATATGCGTTGCTGATAACAAAATACCAATTTTTTAATGTCTGTTTAGTTTGTCTGTCTGTCTCCGGAACGGCTACACTTATTTTGACGAGAAAGTAGCTGACGCACGCGGGAACATTATAAAACTAATTTATTTGTTCCAAATAGAAAGTAGTACAAGAAAAAGATTAAAACGGTAGGTAGGCCAGTTATATTGTATACTTCGCTAGAATATATATTTTTTAATTCCGTGCTGACACTAGTATTGTGTATTGAAATGGATTTTCATCCTCCAAAGTGTCACCTTAGTCGAAACCCAAAATATATAACAATGAGTATTTTACCTTCCGAAGATACACTGGAATGATTGCCATCTCCCAATGACCCAGAGTCTCGTGGCGGCACATTGGGCCTCGCCCCTGAACCTGACGGCTGAAATAATACCAATTTTGTATATTTATCTTTATCTATTAAAAAGATTATTGGCACATACGTCCCATCCCTATCTGACATCTATCAATGTCACTGATGTATTAGAGCAGCTCGCCCTTAATTAATTACGCTGTGTTACAATTATATTATTATCTAACACTAGAAATAATACAATTAGAATATTTGTAGAGAGTTACAATAATAAAATATGAGATTTCAGTATTTTTAATGTTATTGTTTATGGTGAAATTTAAAGTTTTCCTTTATTTACCTGATTCGACGGTCCTGCTATGGCCATATCGACATTAACGCGACTAGTCCTGTGCGATGTGCGTTGACTTTGCATTGATGGCTCTTGGTTTGACAGCCGGTAACTCAGAGACATTTCATTGTTTAACACTGCTTTTGATGAATTCACCTGCAAATTTATAGGGTAAATTAAATCTTACTAATATTATAAACGCGAAAGTTTGGATAGATGAATGTTTGTTAGAGTTTGCAGCCTAAAGGGCTGAACGGATCTCGGTGAAATTCGACAAAGACGAAGATGAATCAGAAAGAATACATAGGCTACCGACTTTTGATTTGTTTTTAAATTCCGGACGGAGTCGCGAGCGAAATCAATTATTATAATAAATATGAAACTGCAACAAAAATGTACTAAAAGTCTATTTGGGTTCCAATATCAAATTTTCTTATTTTAAAGCTGTAATATTTGTCTTCCATAACCACTGGTGAAAATTAGTGCAATTTGTCCTACACAGACTCTAAAATATAATTTTCCAATATTATTTCATTTTTAGTATATAATTATATTTCCTCCGTCTCTACAACAGCACAAAAGATATATACTAAAAATGAACATACCTGATGCACACTTTCATTGTGTTTGTCTGTATGACGGAAAATGGTGAAGGGGCTGTGATACAACGGGTTGAGATCCTTGCTGTAGGTGACTCCCGGTATCTGGTAGTCGTCCCACTCCAGGAAGCAGGCCTCCATAGCGGGGTGGAAGCCGGGAAACACCTCGCTCTCACTGATGCCGCTTATGTACGGCGAGTGCGTGTGGGATCTTGAATGCCTCGTGTGGGATGTAGATGAACTCATGTTAAGGTTGTTACGATTTTTTGCCACCTATATCAAAAAATCATTTAATTCTTTTGTCTTTATAATCTTTTGATCATCAGCGTCATTAAATAGGCATAGTTAGTAGTTAATTAACCACTCAGGGAGTCCTAGACTAAGACTGCAGTAACTATTAAAAGATAATAAGTGTCGTAGTAATACTGAATTGATTGAAGAGTGCAATAAAATGTTAGTGGGATTAATTTAATTGTTAAATTTGTAAACTAAATTGATGACTCAAATCATAACTCTATGCAGGTACAATCGCCGAAAGTGGTCGTGTTCCAATTAAAAAGCTGCAGTCGTTTGAACGTACACATTAAGACGACGACACGGTACAATAACCAATAAGACACAATTTTTAATTGTGAATGAACGAAAAAAGATCGGTCAGTCTGCGTAACCCATTACTACCTAATTTGATATTTATAAGAAGAGGCAGAGTTTGTGTCATTGCAAGGAACAAGGAATTTTTTCTGTAAGTAAAACAGCACGGATTTCTGTGACTGTACAATATGAGCTGTGGTATGAGCCGGTACACTGCTCTGCTCAATACTTGTGAACCCTAAGGTGATCTGCAGGTCATCAATTTAAACGATCATATGTGGTAGTAAATACTCGCCTTATCCAAGACCTTCGTATGCCACTGAGCAAACTGCTCGTGCAGCGTGTCGCGCTCGTGCGGCGCCAACGACGGGTTGAGAGCGGCCAGGCGCCACAGCACCACCATCTGCAAGCAATCTCATCTAACACATGCATCGCAACATTCTCACTTCCCACTTCAAAAACACCTCAGCAATACGAAGGAGATGACTATACAAATGAGAGGGACAGTAATATGGTTTTGTAAATGTGTCTTTGGAGTGGAAATAGTTATACCTGTATTTTACTATTATGCTGCAATGAAAATCTAGTCATCAGTATCCCTTTTACAGACTGTTGAAAATATAAACATTTTTATAGAAGAAATTGAGGCCACAATTCAACTTGGTCCTTAGGTAACTCAATATGAGCTTGAAAAATAAATATTGTACATGTTTAATAGAATCTCTACCGTAAATAAGTCTCTTGTGCACTGTAGTATATATGTGGGTAATCGAATATTATAAAGTATATATATTTTCCCCCTCCAAAAAAAAAATTAGGCACTTTATGCCACATTTGAATTACATTTTCTATTAGACATGCAAGCTTAATGTAGTTGCAATTGTTGATAGCTAGTTACATGTAGCTGCCGTACGCTATGCGCGCTACACGCGCTGTCAGCTGATTCGGCTCAGTGTTACCGTACAGCAGTCTTGTCTGGTCGTATTTGATAACCGGGAAAGACACTTTCCTACAGCATAAAAAACGTAAAACGAGTCAAAGTACAGAAAAATATTTTAGAAGGCAACACACATTTTGCAAACTTTATATCAAACTAGAGAAATACAAATAAAATATTAGTCATCATTGAAATTCAATAGCATCCTCAGCTTTCATGTTACGGAATGGTTGAGTTGAAGAGGGGATGGTATAAAGGGTTTTGTAAACAGTAGTAGTTAGTTGTTACCTCATCACAGAGGGAGGAGCAAGCGTGCTGCGCGGCGGAGTTTCCGCCGCCGCTGTGCTTGCCGCCCGCGCTGCCCGAGCCGCTCCACGCCACCAGCGCCGCCTTCGTGCTGTACCACCACACTATGATCTGTACAACAAATATATTTTTAACAACCAGGACTATGCCAGGCTGCGTGAGTTCGCACATCGTTGGCGTCAACGAAAATGTAGGATAGAGTAGGCGCTGGAGTGAAACCCCGAATATTCGTGTGTCCCGCGATTCGACCCCGTATGACCCGAGGAACAGCACTATATATATTGAAGTCGTTACCCTAGACAAGATTATATCTACCAGACTAAGGTAATGAAGGAGATTTAAGATACACACTAAAGAGCATATTCAGGCAAAGTACGCGCTTGACGTGGGAGTTACGAAAGCGTACCCTACTACTAGTAAGAGTCTTACATAAGTAAAAAAGTAAGTAGTATTGCAGGACCTAAACACAGTAAAATACATTGGAATATAAACGAGGTAGGATATTTATTTACTAAATAAAGATAGACACAAATAGTCATTAAATCAATAAATATTAAGCGAATTAAAAAAAGAAAGTCAAAAAGTTTAATTTACCTGTTCACAAGCCATGATCTCTTCGGTAATGATCTCTAGCAGTGGTATACCATTCCTGTCGTTACGTTTGAACATCTCGCGGACTATGGAGAGCAGGTTCCACATGCCCTCCGGCTCTCGCCCTCTCAAAGGTCGCAGGAGGGACGTCCATTCCGCAGCAGCCGGTGGGGCGCTAGTGCTTAAGTAATTCACATCACTGTAATATTAATATTACATTTTCAAATCTATACATATGGACCGTTTATTTTGAAAGTGGTGTAAGTGCATTTAAAAAAAATAGATAGACGTATTTCATGGTTAGTTTAATGTAATTTTTAAGTAATTAAACATTAATAAATTCCAAACAAATTGCATACTTATCGATTATGAAAGTGGTTTAAGTCCAATTAACAGAGGTGGCTTAATAGATGGTTGACGATCAGTATTCTGTTATTTTTAATTCATCTGTTTTATCGTACGTGTCAAGCTCAAAGTTTTTTTTTTCTTAATTTGGATAACTTCACATTAACATCAGATAGTGATATAGGTAAGAACAAATAGTAAATTAACAATATTATTTTAGTTAATCTATACTAATATTATAAAGAGGAAAGATTTGTATTTTTGTATTTTTGTATTTTTGTATTTTTGTATGTATTGAAATAACTCAAAAACTACTGGGCCGATTTTAAAAATTCTTTCACCGTTAGAAAGGTAATTTATCTGTGAGTAACATAGGCTATGTTTTTTAATTTCACGCGGGCGAAGTCGCGAGCAACAGCTAGTTATAAATAAATTCATAATTAAATCTTAAAAATGCGATTAAAAGACACATAAAAATCTCTAATGGCGAACAGGTCAACTGGTTGCAAATATGTTGGTGAAGGTTTATCAAAAGTGCACCATATGCTATCTATACTTATATAATAAGGCGTAAACACACACTATTTTGTGGCGTAAGATGTCAGCATTTACAACATATTTTTGAATAATTCTTTTTTTTAATAAAAAGCCTTACACTTACGTCACGCTTTAGGCTATATATTTTCACGCTATCAAACTTAGGGAGTAAATAAATTGAATAAAAACCCTAAACTGGGAAAGGTAATATACGCTACAAGCTGCCAACATCAAGGAAGCAAGATTGCCATGGTTTGTCATCATGTCATGTCATTTTGACATTTGCAATTGATAGACAAATGTAAACAATAAAATAAAGTTTTTATAATTTTCCGCGGATGTAGCCGCATGGGAACAGCTAGTTTTATATAAAACATCAATGAAGGATGCAGAATTTAAAACTATACATTACCCAGACGTCCTAGAAGACCACAAAAGTTCGAAAAAACCGTCCTGGCGCCCTTGTAATGCCAGGCCTATTACTTACAAAAAATATAAAGATATGAAGCAGTTATTACCATATATCTCCGGTGCATCATGCATATTTAGAAACACAGCCACAAGCAGAACATAAGTAAATGCTATCAGTATCGTGTAATTTTTACAATGTCTTAAAATAATGTTATGGAATATTTGCAAACAAAATTTAATTAAATTGAAATATATTTTAAGTGCTTTTTGATTTTTATAAATTAACCATATTTACAGTTGTCTTATTTTGAAAGTGGTAACTGTAAGTACAAGCCCATAAATATGTCTTATAATAGTTTAATTCGCCTAAAACAATTTTATATAATGAAATTAACCCTTAAATGCATGATTTTTCCTTTAACCCTTCGTAAAAATCATATTTAATGCAAGTTCGATATCATAATAAATGAAAAATATCTAAGCATACAATTTTTTTTTTAATGTTTGTATGTTGTTTTTATACAACAGTGCGCATTTAAGGGTTAAAGTAAATATTTATAAAATAATAGGTTTCTATTGCCAGACTTCATACAATTTGCCTAAATTTTTGAATAAACAGATATGCGAAACTCTCGTTTTCTCAAAACAAGAGAAAATGGACTTACGTCACTTTCAAAATAAACGGTCCATATAATAAAATTGGAGTGTCTATATGTACTATCGAAAAAAAAAAACATATTTCGCAATGACGTATTTGCGTTGCTGATAATGAAAATTGCATTTAAAAATGTTCATGTCTGTCCGCAAGTCGCATATGTTCCGTGTAATCTCCAAAGCAACTGGGCCGATTTTGATGGTATTTTCACTAGGGGGTAGCGCTGACATAGACGGGCAATATTACAGGCTACTTTTTTTTCCCGCGCTGTCAAAATGGCGACCAACAAATATCTCCGGAACGGTTGGACTGATTTTGACTGGAAAGTAGCTTGTGCACGCGGGATTGTTATGGTCAACAATTTAATTTTTTAAATTTCGCGCTAACGAAGTTTGCGGGCAACAGCTCGTACTATTTCTCTGTTATTCATATTTAACACCTTAGTCATACGTTCTAGTTTGATTTTCTGTTCATCAAATGCAAAATTTACAATACTACATAGTGGCTTCTACAGATTGATATGTTTAAAGTGTTAATACATTCAGATAATGACAATTAAAAATCTTATATCATTTAAAATCTAAAATGCAGCAATGACATTTAGAGTTAATATAAGGTTCATTATAATGTTACATATTGAAATTTGATCAATGAGTCAACTTGAAGCATTATAAATTATGAGTATTTATTTGGATAATTAGATGCATACTTTTGAAAATACGATAATTTAAAACTAAGAATTTTGTCTTTGTTAAAAGGTCTCATTATACATTAAGAAACAGACAGAAGTATGTATATTTGTAGTAATGAGGCACAATTCCATCACCAAAACCCAACACAAGTTGTTAGTTACCACCTAAAGGGAAGTTTTAGAAACAAAAAAACATGATATAAGTTCATTTAAAACTTACCTGAATACCATAGGAGCTGGTACACAAAACTTCACTAAAATCTTGTTGATATTATTGTGCAAAGTTCTTTCATCAAGGAACCATGAGGTATATTCATAAGCTGAGGCTCCGGCTGTGGGGTCAGGAGCACCGTATGTCGCATTAATTTGATTCGGTTGAGCTGATAATAACTCATCCAGTATTCTTTGAGCTGTGGGTAATACTTGTCTTGGCAACTCCGATATAAGGTACTGTGCAAATTTCTGCAGTTGATCTCGTCGTAATCGCTGTAATGACTCTGATACCGGTGCTCTGAGCATTACTTGTGTTGGCTTTAAATAATAATATTTATTATAATAATATACTCTGATATAATTTTTCATACTATACAAGTCATGTAAATGTTAAAATGTGTGGGGATGGCATTAGATATATTAGGAAGTAAACATTAGTAGTGGCATGTTATGGAGAAGGAAAATTGCATGTGATTGGGAGAACTTCAGATATGGGGAAAGGTATGTCAGTTCAAATAATTAATAACAAAATTAAAGTAATTTAAAAATGCAAATATTATATTACTCACTAGATGTATTCTGAAGAGGCATACTGCCACAATATGAGAACACCAATGTGCTGATGATGCACAAGTACAGTTGCATGAGGAGATCCTTTGTCTATCAAATGTTACAGCCACATTGAACTGAGCTCTAGGCATGTTAAGAACCACAGTTGCTGATAGATGGAAACCTAAAAATGAATAAAACTCATAAACATTCTTATTGTAAAAAGACTTCCACTTTTGGATATGGTCCTTGCCCATGAATCATCACAAAAAGGTCAATGCCCATTTTTATGAAATGTACTAACAGAAGTTATTTACCAAATAATTAACCACTGTAACATGGTACCAGAATATGAAACTTACCAATCTGTAAAACATCTTTGACTGCCCTATCTCTGAAAAGATGCTCGCCTCTGAGAAACTCATCAGCGGAACCATTTGCAAGACAGGAATAGAGCCGGACATCATCCTCACTGTCAGGGAAACTCCAGAAAGCAATTTGCAGTTGTAGTTGTTCAGGCACAGGTGGATACACATGTTCCACTAACTCAAATGGTATGTTGCAAGCTACACACTTTGCTGCCAGTTCACTTAGTGTTAACACAGTTTTTCCTATAAATAATATTGCATTTATAATATAAAATATTGATATTATCTTGTCTTCATTATGAACCAGAGTACATTTATTTGAATGCGGACTTTTGCAGACAATTAAACTATGTGGTGTAAAAAACATCAATGTCCAAAATCTTCAAATAAAAATAAAAATGTTACCATTTATTTACAAACTTTAATATTTAATTTTGATTCGTAGTTTATTTCAACATTTTATATTTCATATTATTTTTTTTAACCATAAGTATATTGTACAAATTTACTTAAAATGATAAATGAAAAGTTAATAATTATATAAGATGCTACAGTTAGATAATACTGAGTGAAAGTTGTAAAAGTTATACACTATAACATTGACCTTTTACGTACATACATAAAAGTACATATTTGTTATACAACCATTTAACTATAGAACAAAGAAAAAGTTCAATAATTGGCATGGATTTGAAAGCAAAGCTATTATTATTAACTGTTTTGAACCAGTCAAAGGTAAATGACTTCACAACACCTGTTCTTTATGCCATCGCATATGTATAACGTACTCGGGTATCACAAACGTATTTATACGGCACCAAAACTCGTAATCAAAATAAAAACAATTCTTAAGAATGAAACACCGTGATTATGGTAATAAGTTCAAATGTATTAAACTGAGTTAAATAAAGTTTTAAGTAAAATATTCCCTCTCATTACGGTACAAAGAAACAAAGGATCAGCTGTATGGGTTACCTTGAAAAAATCTTTTCGTACGTTGGCCATAAATTACTTGAATTACAGGTGGTCTCTTCCATCCGCGCCAATTGTTGCAAAGACTTTCAGGTTCTGAACTCCAACTACAAAGCGAATCTTCCTCGAAACGTTCGGAATCTTCAAAGCTGAAATGGTCACCTTCTTCCCAATCGAGAAGGGGGGACCCCACGTCGACTCGGACGGTTGGTCGTCCCCCTTTTCCATGATTATTTGATGTCCCCGCCACTTTATCTTAATTTATCAAGATTATTTTGAAATAACACTCGCGGATGGCTGCAGCGAATTGCCACAGGGGGTATCGCCAATCACTAAATAAGCATACTATTTCTTTATCAGTTTAAAGTTTTATGTAACAAGACAAGAACTTTGGAAAAATATTTTCCAGGAAAAAAGATACATTACAAACTTGAAAGTCTGCAGAGTTTCCTATTCAGAAATCAAATCAAATTTCTAAATAAAGTCTCATCGAGCACAATAACAAATATGGCCGAACAACGTCCCTTCCCGTCCCGTACCTCCCTTCAGATCGCCCCGTTCGTTAATTTGGAAGTCATGGATTAGTTAATAATTGAGCCGGTAGATGTCGGTGACAAATAAAATGTAATCTACACCAATAATATTAAGAGGAGAGATTTGTATTTTTGTTTGTATTGAAGTAACTCAAAAACTACTGGGCCAATTTCGCCATGTAAAAGCTACGTTATCACTGAGTAACGTAGGCCATTTATTTTATAAATTTTTAATTTTACACGGACGAAGTCGCGGGCAAAGCTGGTTACCTATAAATATGCAAAATCAATATCATTTTAACTAATGTATTTTGTGTCTATTTTAATTTCGCCGTTTTGGCGCTGATGGTTCCAATTCAAGACTCCTAGCTAGTTGATTTTATTTACCCATCCCTATTGATTTGTCAAACTAATCATCACAAAACAGACAAATTAATCTCTGGTCTACTCTATGATCGGTTCTGACTGAAATCTGAAAACCTGAGATTGTTCTCGATCCCGAATTCATTACTTTTCGGCAATAGCTGATTATAGAAAAATCAGTATAATGCTACAGAAAATTCGCCGGTAGTTTTTTCGTGCCAACAATAAATTCAGCAATAAACACAATTTTGTCTCCAATGCTTTCACAATACTATTTGTATAGGTTACTTTATAAATAATTAAATCATTTAATTTGCCTTTGTGAAATCCTAAGAATAAATATGTTTTGTTGGGGTAATGCGACTCATCATGAGTTGTATATAAATGGTGCAGATATAAAAGATTTGGTAAGTCCTCATAAATACATCAATACAATTTCATATTAAAATTTTTTGGTGTAAAACATTACATTTATGGATGACGATTATGCTACAGTCAATAACAAAACAAAGATAAAAATAATTTAGGTACTGCTGTTCTACAAATACTTTTACAGTTCTGAAATTTCATACACTACTACAGTACTAACATACCAATAATTAAATTATAATTTTTGTTCCTGCATTAAATACGTCTAGGTTATAAAACCGACATTATCAAAATGGAAGGAAAGCAATCATTTACAAGTTGTAGCTGCTGGAGAATTCCATACTCTCTATCTTACAAACAATGGTCATTTGTATTCCTGTGGAAGCAATGATGTAGGCCAGCTTGGACGTCACACACAAAACAATGACGGAGAAACCCCAGGTATTAGTAACAATGATGAGAATCATGTTTACCAAAATTATATGATTTTTTTAATGACTTTTTAAATTAGATCCTATGATAACATATAATTGATATGAAGATGACTTGCCTTTTTTGAATTGAGTACATTAACATGTTCCACACTACGACAAATTTTTCATATTAATCTTAAAGTAAGGTGAGTTGATGACACTGATTATGGAAGTTGTAATGAACCACAAATTTAGACTTGTTGATTAATGACTGTGTGATTATCTGAGTTTAATGATTTTAGATTTGGTGGAAACATTCAAAGGATGCACAATATCAACAATAGCATGTGGCATTCAGCACTCGATGGCCCTGGACGAATGGGGCCAACCATTCAGTTGGGGCTCGGACAGTATGGGACAACTGGGGAGCAATCTTGGTGCTCATGCTCAAGACAAACCCAAAATTATTAAGTTTCTTGCAGCAAAAAGTGTCATACAGATTGCATGTGGATCATATCACTCAATTGCTCTAACAAATAGTAAGTTAGTAGAATAAAATTTTATTCTGACCTTTCATATTTCATACTTCACCCCTTTTTATATTTTTCTAGAGAGAGAATTCTACTTAAAAATCATAATTACAGTAGTTGTATGTCTTGTTGGCTCAAAACATAGGACAAGTGGCCATGTGGAACATAATTTTAGTTTTAGCAGGACATAAAAGATTACTGGGTAGGGCACTGTTCAGTGCGCCAATAATTCAATCATCTATATACAAATCTCTTAATTTATACTATTATATATGTGATGGATAGTATATCTTAAGTGATGTAACTATTTAGATGGGTCAATATATTCATTTAATATTACATTTATGCACGTCATAGAACTACATTAGCGCAGATCATTCCCATGTGCATCTACCTTTTGACAGTTACCTTCCAGTTGAAGTCCCGTCCAAATCGGTCTAGCGATTTCAGAGATTACCCGGAACAAACAGGGCTTGTGAACATACATTTTTAAAAGCTATTTTTGATATCAGCAACACAAATACATCATCTTCCCGAAATCTGGAATTTTCTTTTGATATTAAAAACAGACAATCCAATTTTATTATATTTATAGATATATGTAATTGGTTAGATTAGGTCAATATTTTAATAGATAATGTTTGTATTCAAGATGGTGACCTATATTCGTGGGGTGCGAATAGTTATGGGCAATGTGGCTTGGGAAATATGACAAACAAAGAAACCACACCACAGCAGATTACATCACTGTTTGGTGTACCTATAGCATTGGTGGCTTGCGGCAGTAACCACACATTTGTTTTATCTAAGTAAGTTTTGTTTTAATGATAAACAATAACTTCAAATTGTAGGAAGTTTAAATGTTATGCTGTACAACATGCTTTGATAGTAATTAATTCTACATTATTTTAAATATAAATTCAATTTTCCTTATACATAACTAAATTATTACTTTAAAGGAAATTACCATGAAATTAAATTATTAAGTAAAGAAACAAATATTGTTAGGAAATATGTGATGCAAGTAAAAGGGGAAATCTCTTTTCTTTTAATTGTCCTATGTGAGCGTATTTTTTTATCACACACATTTTATTAAGTACTACCCTGGCTTGACTATACCAAATTAATTATTGTTTCTAGATCAGGTGCGGTATTTGGTTGGGGTAAAAACGGCAATGGACAATTAGGTCTGCAAGATAGAGAAAATAGATATTATCCTACACATTTGAAAACATTGAGAAATGTTAAGGTAACAATATTAAAAAATGTATTATTAATTTTAAATACTTTAATTGTAGTTTGCAAGATATGCTAGTATTTGCATCAAATTTACTTTAGAAGAAATGTGCATGGCTTCATTTTTTATAAAATGTAAACTATACTAGGTATTTTAAAATTTTACTATTCGTGTTCTATCTGTATGCGAGGTTGTTCTTTTGTCGTTCTACTAATAACCTTGACAAGACTGCCATTGTTGTTTCGTATTGTATATACATACTAGCTGTTCCCTTGCGGCTTCATCCGCATGTAATTATAAAAATTGTATTTCATTGTTTACCTTCATTTGTCAAATTATCAATTGCAAATGTCAAAATGACATGACATGATGACAAACCATGGCAATCTTGTTTCCTTGATGTTGGCAGCAACTTATGCTCTCATTCCCACATTAGGGTTTTTATCCAAAATATTTACCCCCTAAGTTTAATGGCGTGAAAATATATAGCCTAGAGCGTGACGTAAGTGTAGGCCTTTTTATTAAAAAAAGTATTATTCAAAAATATGTTGTAATTGCTGACATCTTAGGCAACAAAGGAGTGTGGGTTTACGCTTTATTATATTAGTATAGAGTATAGATATTTTTAGATATTTCGATTCCAAATGATTTAAAAAAATATAGATGGTCGGCCATATTAACAGTACTTGTTAATTACTTTAAAACGAATACAAAGGCTACTACATAAAGATATCGAACGTTCCGTGGTGACGACTAGAAATGTACTGAGCGACTGAGCTCCGTAGCGACTGACTGAGCACGACTACTAAGAACGACTGACGACTGACAGAATGCCAGCTGCGCCACTGCTTGCAAGTGTTTTATATAAAACTACCCCCCCCTTTTCCTTCCGTTTCCTACTATTTCCTAACAATATAGATAATGAGATCGCATGAAAAGGTGTAAACAATGTTTTACATTGTTTAGTTGATACTTTTTAAAGTTACACATGTTTTATCTATTCTCATGTCATTTAAAAAAAAAGATATATGGAGAAAACTGAATACTAATAAATAAAATATTAATAAATGCGAATAGGATGGATGTATGTTCGATTAATGGACCTACATGAAATTTGGCACAGATGTAGAACATAACCTGGAAAAACAAATAGGTTAATTACTATTTTTTCTTTTTAATTCCGTATGGACGAAGTTTACTTTTGCAGGTAAAAGTTATATGTTTCTCTTTGTAGGTGTGTCATATATCGTGCGGTGAAGATTTCACAGCATTTCTGACGTTAGATGGAGGCGTGTTCACGTGCGGCTCGGGAGAGTACGGTCAGACGGGACACGGGACAACTAGAGATGAATTAGTTCCTAAGAAGGTATACTAAACAATGCATCTGCAAATGCGAATATTTTAAATTACTTGTTTACCGTAAGGATTTATCTTAAGAAATTCGTAGGACAGCGTATAATGTATGCAATACTTTGTAACTTTCTATAAATTCTTAGATTCCTTCATATTAAGTCTGGAGAGATACTATTTACTTCCTATACCTTCTGAAGTGTCAAAACAGTTAAATCGTTTTTTTGTTTTTTAATTGTAATTTCTTGTTAAATTAAATTTCTTTCTCTCAAGTAATTAAACCAATACAATAAAATATGCTACAATCGCTCAGTTCTGACAATGTACTGAACAGTGCGGCTACACATATTAACTAATATTAGTCTTGTACGGAGAGGATGAGAAAGGAAAGTGGATTTCACGATGGAGGAGATGCATAGGAAGAGAAAATATCCTGTTTATATGCGTCTCCGTTGATTAAGGGTAGGCAACGCATCTGCAATAGCGGATGTATATGGGCAGCGATCGCTTAGCTTTCTCGGCGAATTAAGGTGGCCGCTCTCTCGTTTGCTGCCTTATAGTATATAAAAAAAGCTTGCGGGTTTGTGTGATGTCGACGGTTTTGTAGGTGATGGAGCTGATGGGCAGCACGGTGCGGCAGGTGGCGAGCGGACGGCGGCACCTGCTGTGCGTGGTGGGCGAGCGCGTGCTGGCGTGCGGGTATGGCGCGCGCGGTCAACTCGGCTGCCCACACATGACCTTCGCGCTGGTACCCACGCCCGTGCCCTTCACGCCTAATGACGACTCCCCGGTCAGTTCTTTTACATGTACACACTCTCTTACATATTAAGAAGAAATCAGTGCTGCGCTGGAGCATCAGCACAACACTAGATCATTGGCATATACGTCGCGTCCCTATCTGACATCTGTCAATGTCATTCAGACGTATTTGAATACCATGCCTCTGGCGGGAAGCAGTGGTCTGAGTAAAAATATATACATACAAAACATCAGATGAAAATGTATATGTAAGATGTGATTTGAGCCCACTGTGCCCATTTATTACTAAAGCCCGCTCGAAATATGAAGAATTTCGTAAATATGTATAAAGTACGGTTTGAGAAAAATAACTATGTTGAACTAAAACAAACGAATTATTACTATAACTAGTAGTTCTGTAAATATTAAATCAAAAAATATCTTTATTTCTGTACACATATCTACAAGTAAACATGCAAATCCATGCATAGAAGAACAAAAGTTAACTTCATTGAAAAAAAGTTTACAATCCCCTAAGAAAATCGTTGTCTTCACGCCAGCGAAACGCATAATATTTACGACAGGGTTTAATGTACGAAATTTTTTGTACTTCGTAAATGGACTATAACTAAGGGTAGATTCAAAGAACGAAGTTTGACTATGATACTTTTACTATTAAATGAATTAATACTTTTTAATAATAGTTACTAAATGATAAAGTGGTTTACATTGTGTTGATCTTGGTCAATAAGTTCAAAAATAAACTGAGTTCCTGATCTGTTCTAGCCTTTATGTTGAAACAAAGTAGGGAGTCTTTTTTCTGACATGGCGTCAAATGTAATGAAGTATTTCTCTTTTTTCCATGCAGACTGATAATATTGGACAAAGTAAGGTGAATAACATTGGATGTTTTTGTAGCAGTTAATGCTTATGGTGTTTGTCTTTAAATTTATGTTTATAGTGACTATGCACGATTTTTATTCCCTAGATAGTTATTTAAATGTCATTAAATAAATATGTATAATATCTAACTGCTTCTTATTAGGCAATAGATTTTGTATAGTTAAAAAACTAGGAGTGTCTAAGTTAACATTTAGGACTGTTTTGTAATTTAGTGGTGCTAATAAAAACTCTATACGTATTATAGGATTAGTGTATTTTCTGCCTTTAAGCTTTGGGCTGTCATTATGGGATGCTATTTAATATATTCCGTTGGGATTTAATATATATAAAAATGGTTACTAACGGATTGGTATACTTTTCATAGCCGAGGAAGAAATCCAAGATGGACAAGGCTAGGAGTTCTAGCAAAGGCAGCGGGCGGTTCTCTAAACTTGACGTTGAGTTACATTCAATTTATTAAATTCATTTATTACATAAATAATATAAAGTATAAATCGTTAATGCTTGCGTATTATAAGTTTTTTCTTCTAATTGTATGCCCTAAGTTAAAAGACGGACTAAATTAAAAAAAAAATTAAAATTATATGAATTTCTTAGTTAACAAATTAGCGTATGTATACGTTAAATATAGGTTATTTAAAAAATTAGGTATCTAAGTATATTAGACAAGCATGTGCTAAAATTCATCAGAGTATATAAATGTAGGTATTATATTTAGTTTTACAGTATTATATATTATATGTTTGTGCTTGTTTATAATTTTTTTTTATATACAATGTATCCATTTGATGTATTTCTTTGTCGACAGTTTATATCGGATATATTCAGCGGTCCAATAAAAGTGTTTGCTGGTGGCGACCACAGTTTCCTTATAATGTGCAACGATAAAACTCTATCCGACTTTAGAATACCTGACGCTAAGAAACAGATCCTAACACTAACACTGCCGAGGCTGGCTGCTTGTGAAATGTTTAAAGATGACGATACTGTTAACCAAGTAAGTGACTATTACTTTTTTGAAGGACGTAAAATATTTTAAATTTAACACGTTAAACGCCGATAGAAAAAAATAAAAATCGTAAAAATACTTTTGGTCGTAATTTGTTTATTATGTTACGATACGTATAGAAAATAAGTTTTATTTAATTCTGTACATGGGTTACATAGTTACAGTCAAATACATAGCTGAGGTCACCGGTAGTAAAAAGTAGTTTGAATATGACTATACGTTGAGGTCACCGGTGACCCCCATGGCGCTATGATAGAGGAAGGGTGAGGTCACCGGTGACCCCCATGGCGCTATGATAGAGGAAGGGTGAGGTCACCGGTGACCCCCATGGCGTTTAACGTGTTAAAATCCATCATAGAAAGGGACAGATAATGTCCAGTAGTACCACGGACGACCTCCATAACCGAAAAACTCAAATTATAGTGCAAGCTCTATAAGACAGAATATGTCGGGGTCCCTTGTCCCTTTCGACTGTATAGTTGAATTTTATTGTAATGCGAAATTTTAACAAACTCATCCAAACTATTTTACCTTTCTAAGTATCATAGATTTATTAAAAATGGACATGTTTTTATCAAAATGTTTAATAATGGATTCAAAATAAATACGAAAAAAATAAGTAACTTTGTCAGCCATTGCGTACATGCGTAAATATATTTTAATTTCAAATTGTTTTTGAATTCGACTGTAAATTAATTTGTTTTTAGTTATTTTTTAAGTAAATAATATTATTTGTACAAAGTTTAAAATTGATATTTTAAAATAATCGCAGGACTTGATGGCGTACTTAGAGACGGTGTTCGGATCGCCGGCGTGCATGAACGCGTCGTTCCTGCAAGCGAGCGGCGCGCACTTCGGCTGCGGCACGAAGCTGTCCGGAGTCGATTTGAAGCGAGCGGAGGAAGCGTTCACACTTATAAGCAGATTTGAAAACACATCTATTAAAAATATTGTAAGTAACCAACTAGCTCTTGCTCGCGATTTTGTCCCAGTGGAATTTGAAAAGTAAAAAAAACTTAGCCTATGTTACTCAGTGATAACGTAGCTTTTTAATGGTGATAGAATTTTTGAAATCGGCCTAGTGGTTTTTTAAATTTCAATACATATAAAAATACAAATCTCACATCCCTAAAATATTAGTATAGAAATGTAATTTCATCGCTGTGTAGATAAAGTTGTTTATGAATTAATTAGTTAATGTACGCGATTTCTTGCGCGCGATACAAAAAAAAAACTTAGTAAATAGTCTATATGTTCGTTATCTGTGCTAAATATCATCAAGATCCATGCAGCCGTTCTGGAGATACTTTCTAACAAATATCCATGCATCTAAACTTTCGCTCTTGTATTAGTGAGAATAAATAAAGATTGTTCTAATTGTTATGGATATTTTGTCTTCAGTGTTTTTAACTTTTGATATTGTTTATTGTTATTAATAATTATTAATCTTAACTTAAAGAAAAAAAATGGACAATTCAAAACTATCAATAAGATTTAAAAGTATTAATAAAATTCTGTTAATTGCATTAAAACCTTTTAATTTTCAGATTTTCACTCACTTAACAGAGAATATAATAAAGAAAATGAAGGCCTCGCCCCCCGATGCGGAAGTACTGCGAGTATTTTTAATATTACCCTTATATCATGAGATGAGGAACCCACGTCGCCATCCTGAATTACAGGTACTATCTTTGAATTTTTATTAAAGAAGTCAAAATCTTTCTAAATATACTAACTTTCGCCCGTGACACCGTCCGCGTGGAATTAAAAAAAACATAAGTAAGCCTATGTGTTTTACCAGACTATCCTCTACATCTATATATCCAAATTTCATAGAAATCCGTTCAATCGTTTAGGCTACAAACTCTAACAAACATCCATACATCCATATAAACTTTCGCATTTATAATATTAATAAGATTTTGGACTGTGAGATATATTTTTATTTAGCTCGCTAAGTAAATATGAAGAAACTATTGTTTTTATATGTATTTTTGTATTTCTCAGGGTCCATTTGCAGAAGCGTTTAACCAATTAGCGACCTATCCACAAAAGATCGTTCAAATGTGGTGGGAGGCACAAAACACTGATTACTTTGAAATGCTTGTGGATATATTTAAGAGTGTTATTGTATACGAATTACATACAGTAGTGCGAACTAATAAGGTAAGATAAAGGTTATCTTTTAATAAAGATTAGCATATCGCTTTAAAATGATAATGTTAAGCAATTTATTGCATTATGATGATAATGCAAGATGTTTTATATAATACTAGCTGTTCCCTTGCGGCTTCATCCGCGTGAAATTATAAAATTTTTAATTCATTGTTTTCCTACATTTGTCAAATTATCTATGAAAAAAAGTAAGAATGCTATACTATTTAGGTTACACTATATCAATGAATTCATCATAAATTAAATTAAATCATAGCCATAGACGGAATAGACTAATACCTGGTGGCAAGCGGCGATAGATTATCTTTATTTTAAAAAATATATTATTTTCAGAGGTTATCCTTCACACACAGTATAGTGCAGATCTTGAATGCATTATCGTTTTTGAACAAGATTAATTTTGCAAATCCGAAGAAACCTAAAATTCCAGCGGAATGTTTTTACATAGAAGATCTGTGCGACCATGTGGATATTGCGACGGACTACATACATTGGCTGGCTGACCAGGACGTGAGTATAACAATAACAATATTAATATGAATTTGGGTTATATAGATTGGTATAAATATAATCACCATTATTGCGATTTTTTATATTATGTTATGTGAATTAAAATTCAAAATGTTGTTTTAGAGCTAGTCGCTTTAGTCGAACTAGTCCTTGTTTTGTTTTCGTAGCGCATGTATAGGAGAAACATTATTGTTCAATTTTATACTAGCTTTCGCCCGCGACCCTGCGTGAATAAAAAACAAAGTTAATAAGATAGTAAAGATATTTAACCGTTTAGTTTTCATATAACAACGTTTTTTTCCAGTCGTCACAACCGCACATGTGCAACTACGCGTTCCTATTCGACGTGCAGTGCAAGTCGTTGCTGCTGAAGATCGACCAGCAAGTGCAGATGCAGATGGCCATCAGCCGCGCAGCCACGCAAATCCTGACGCGGCTGTTCTTCGACCCTACCTTCGAGTACCAGAGGAACCAGTTTCTCAACCTCACGGTCTCCAGGAACCACCTGGTCCGCGACACGATGATGCAGATCAGCAGCCATGATACCTCACAGCTCAAGAAACCGCTTAGAGTATGTATTGATTGTTAATTTTTTCGTAAAAGTTTATATAATATTTAAAACTATATGTTGCTCGCGACTGCGTCCGCGTGAAATTAAAAAATGAGAAAAACATATAGCCTATGTAACTCACAGATATACCTTTCTAACGGTGAAACATTTTTTAAAAATCGGCCCAGTAGTTTTGTAGTTATTTCAATACATACAAAAATACAAATCTTTTCTCTTTATAATATTAGTATAAATAAATTAAAATCCGATTTCAATAGTCATAAAAACTAGTATGGCATACCATAGACATATCTAATTTAAAAGATCAGAAACGTGGACTGAAGCGTATTTGCTTTTTTGTCCCTCAGTTATAACATCACATAATTTTCGTCTCTCGTGCATAAAACATTTTCTTCAGAAGAAACGCATGTGATCACAAAATGTCTATGGTAGATTTCATAGCAATAAGGAAGGATATCTATACTAATATAATAAAGCGTTAACACACACTTTGTTGCCTAAGATGTCAGCAATTACAGCATATTTTTGAATAATTCTTTTATTAACAAAGAGCCCTACACTTACGTCACGCTTTAGGCTATATATTTTCACGCCATTTAACTTAGGGGGTAATATTTTGGATAAAAACCCTAATGTGCGAAAGAGAGCATAAGTTGCTGCCAACATCAAGGAAGCAAGATTGCCATGATTTGTCATCATGTCATGTCATTTTGACATTTGCAAGTGATTATTTGACAAATGTAGGTAAACAATGAAGTAAAGTTTTTATAATTTCACGCGGATGAAGCCTCACGCGAACAGCTAGTTTAATAATATATTCCAGGTAGAGTTCGTGGGCGAGGAGGCGGAGGACGCGGGCGGCGTGCGCAAGGAGTTCTTCATGCTGCTGCTGAAGGAGATCTTCGACCCCGTGTACGGCATGTTCAAGCAGTCCGAAGAGACCAACATGATCTGGTTCTCCAACAACCCCTTCGAAGATGACGTCATGTACTACTTGATTGGTGAGTTTCACTCTATATGAGTGTATATATATACTACTATAGTAACACTAGCTTTCGCCCGCGAGTCCGTCCGCGTGAAATTATAAATAGCAAAAGTAAGTATCCTATGTATTCTTCCAGACTTTGCTCTACATCTGTGCCAAATTTTATCTAGATCCGTTCAGCAGTTTAGGCTACAAACTCTAACAAACATCTAGCTTAGTACCCTTGATAGCTAATATTCTTACTGATATTATAAATCTTATCATACTTATAAATGTAAAAGTTTATATGGATGGATGGATGTTTGTTAGAAGGTATCTCTTGAATGGCTGAACGGATCTCGATTAAATTTGACATAAACCTATGTCTGGAAGAACAAATTGGCTAACTTTTCTTTTTTGTTTATTACCCTGCTGACAGTCATATAGCTAGTAACATTAGGACAATAGCTAGTAATATTATAAATGTGAAAAATTAATTGAGATATGTTTTGCCTTTCCTGAGATACTTCCTAACAAACATCCATCAACCTTAATTTTTGCATTAATAATATTAGTAAGATAGTTGTTGGTTTTACAAAGTGATTTATGTTCCAGGTGCAATATATGGTCTAGCTATATATAATTCTATAATTATATATGTTCCGTTTCCGTTGGTGTTGTACAAGAAACTACTTGGAGAATCTGTTATGTTGGACGATCTCTCAGATCTGTATCCAACGTTGGCCAACAGTCTGAAGAGTTTGTTGGAATATCCCGATGAAGATGTTGAGGAGGTTTGTATCATTTCTTAGCAATATTTAAAAACAAATAGGAACATATAACCTCAACCGTTGCAAGTTTTAACGTAAAATGTGCGTCTGTGTTTAAAAAAATCCGGCTTTGATTCAAAACCTGTAGTGGTTGACAAGTTAATCTTACTTCTTACCAATATTATACACGCGAAAGTTGGGATGGATGGATGTTTGTTAGAAGGTATCTCCAGAATGGTTAAACTAGATAATATTTGATATAGATGTAGAACATAATCTTGCAAAACATGTAGTGAACAAGTTTTTTTTTAAACTTCTTGCCAATGCAGTCTCATTATTTGTATATAATGTGAACATTCTAGGTGTTCAGTTTGTGTTTCGCGGTGAACACGGTGGTGTTCGACGAGATCCAGGTGCACACGTTGAAGGAGGACGGCGAGAACGTCCCCGTGACGCACCTCAACAAGCAGGAGTACGTGGAGCTGTACGTGGACTTCCTGCTCAACAAGTCCGTGCTCAACCAGTTCAAGGCCTTCGATCAAGGATTCCAGAAGGTTCGAATTCGTTATACATTCCTTTTACCTTAAACAAAGATTTATACAAATTTCTAAAGTGTTGTAAATATAAACTTGTGCAGTTGACTGTACAATATTCAGACGGGTTAAACTGATTTTAATTTAATTTTCTCAGAATGTGATTTAAGGTTAAAGTTAAAAGATACAATAGTTTTTACTTAGATTATTGATTTTGATATTTTTAAATTAATTCATGCGCTGTTAGAGCGAGTAGTTAAATTATTAATATATATAAATGTGTTTGCAGGTGTGCGGAGGCAGAATAATAAAGCTGTTCAGGTCTTACGAGCTGATGTCCGTGGTGATCGGCAACGAGGAGTACGACTGGGAGATGTTTGAGAACAATTGCGAATATAAAAATGGTTACACTTCTACCGACCCACAGATCAAGTAAACAAATTGTTAAATAAAAATACTTTGCGATAAGTTTCAGCACATATCACTAAGATATACTTGCGATTCGTCAAGTATATATATTTTTTTTCAATCTTATGAATATTCCTTTAATTTTCGTACCAAGGGAACTGTTGTGCTTGATATTCGGTTGGATGAAAAATACATAGTATCGATAACTAATTATTGCTTTTTCGATGTTTTTTTTTAAGATGGTTCTGGGAGGTGTTCCACGAGCTGTCTTTGGAGGATAAGAAGAAATTCCTTTTGTTCCTGACAGGCAGCGACCGCGTCCCCATACAGGGTATGAGAGATATCAAAGTAAGTTTATACATATCTACAATATACCATCACATTATATGAAAGAAAACTAAATCCAAGTGATTAGTTGAATGAAAAATTGTTAGTCATAAAGAACGTAAAACATCGATATTTCGTTGAAAGATCATGTTTAAAATATTTTTATTTTTACTTATACCAATTAACATGTTGAGTGTTACAAGATAATAACAAAACATTAAGGGCCTGTCCTACCACTGGCTGATAGAGGCTCAGATAGCTCAAAAATAACGTCACTGTCAGATAACAGAACAAAATACGATGTTTCCATCACAAATTTTACACATTGGATTTTTATCAGAAAATTTATTATTTGGTAGGACAAGCCCTATAAACGCTATTTATATACCAGATAAGGATCCAGCCTGTGGCCGACGAGCGGTTCTACCCGGTGGCGCACACCTGCTTCAACCTGCTGGACCTGCCGCGCTACAACACCAAGGAGCGCCTCAAGTACTACCTGCTGCAGGCCATCCAGCAGACGCAGGGCTTCTCCCTAGTCTGAACACCGCACCACTGCACGATAACGAATGAAGTTATTCTATTATCTTATTACACGGATTGAATCAAAAATAGAAGTTAACATGTTGAATTGACTATAGGTTTCCAACATTTAGGTGTGGAAATTAGAGTTTCGGTGTTCCAGATTCAATTTATTTTTTATATCACTGGCGAACCAAGAATAACTACAACGAATTCGCCGAAATAGCGAAGTGATATGTCCATAGCTATCAGCAAAAGTAAATGCGTTGCCTTTAAAGAGGTACGTACAGAAATTATATTTCAGTTTCCTGTGTGTCTTCATCATTAAATCCGCTTCTCTGTCTCATCTTTTCCTTATAAGATAGGGCAGGGAGGGTAAACTTTAGGTCCCGGCACATATTTCACTTTTTTCCATATTTATCAAACGTATTGTCAGTTTAAAATTAATTTTCATTAAAATTTCGCGTTTAAAGAAACATAATTTGTCACCGTGTTCAATCGCCTAAAATTAACATCAGATCAGATCGCGTTACGATCTGCGATACCATTTTTGATTCTTAATTACTGAATGTTGATAAGTCCTAAGGACATCCTCAGGGAACGATGGGTCTTTTAAAAAGTGTTATTTAATAAATTTAGGTAAATTCTAAATTGATTAATTTATTTTTAAAATTTGAACGCACCCATAGACTTGCACCTATAAGATGCATGCAAAATAAATCAGCTTTTGTTACCATTAATATTTTTTGAGTATTCGTAACTATTGTGATGTTTGTTATTGTAGTTAAGTTTGATCAAAGCACATTGAATCACGTAAAAGGTGCCAGTGAGATTGCTTTCTAAATTTTGTTACAACCTATAATATATTTATATATATATATAAAAATGTAACTTGTTTTACCACGTTGCGTGATTTTATAGTTAAGTTGTTTAAACTTTAGTGAGATATTAATTAAAATCTACCTAAAAAGGATATGTAGGATTTAATCCAATTTTATTTTTATTCGAAAATTTTAATTATAAAATCGATTTTAAATTCTATGAGAACATCTCTATAATTAAACATCATACGAACAAACGATTACTGTTTTATATTTTGTATGTTAGCGTCAAAAAATTTCACAATTGTCGAGCGTGAGCTATCACAGCTTGTCACAAATCGCAGCGAGAGTGACACCTTCTAGTATATAAATATTATAAGACAATAACATAATAGTAATTCTGAGTTTATATTTTTATCCACTCAGTTTAAACTAATACTGAAAAATAAATGTAATTAAAAATATTTGTAAGGACATGGCCTATAACGTTTGGCATTGTTTTTATTAATCCCGAACAACAATTAAAAATAGTTATAAAACCTTAATATGAATTTATTGATCTTCATCTACTACATTTTATATCAGAATTTTGTAAAAAAAATATTCCTTTGACCACAAGGTTATTCAGCCAGGTGAGTGGCGCTACTATCGCTTAATTATGTCGGAAAATAAGTGAAACCTGCATAAACATAGAAAATATCGTAAAAGAATGGCGCTGGTGAGTTGCCATAATTTAGTTTGATTCTCTATGTTTTGGGTTATTTTATCTTGTTAAAATAATGAAAAGGAGATAGAAAATTCTCTTGAAGTCTGATTTAATAACTAAATAATACACATACATACCACGTACACTTATTTTTACGCTCAATAACATATTTTATATAAAAAATTGCCATTCCTTTTGAGGAAACAGGTTTTTTGGCTTTCTTTATTTCATTGTATTATATTGTTTTATTGTCATTTGTTTAACTTATCTTTTGTTTGGAATATAATTACATAAAACAATATTAATTTATTGATAACTAGCTGTTCGCGTGCGGCTTCATCCGCATGCAATTATAAAAACTTTATTTTATAGTTTACATTTGTCAAATTCTCAATTGCAAAAGTCAATATGGCAAACTTGCTTCCTTGATGTTGGCAGCAATTTATGGTCTCTTTTCCAGATTAGGGTTTTTATCCAAAATATTTGCCCCCTAAGTTTAAAGGCGTGAAAATATATAGCTTAAAGCGTGACGTAAGTGTAGGGCTTTTTATTAAAAAAAGAATTATTCAAAAATATGCTGTGATTGCTGACATCTTAGGCAACAAAGAAGTGTGTGTTTACGCTTTATTAGTATAGATTAAACAGCCATAATATAATCATAATAAAAGTAATTTGAAATGATTGTTGAAAGTTTTAATTCATAATCAGAATTTGTTTTATTGTTTGTTGTGAATAGAATGTTTAAAGATATTTTTATAACGTAATTAATATTGTTTTCTTCTATTTTTTATAATCTGCATTTATTGATATCAACATTTAAGCTAGAAATGACACGAATAAGTAGTGGAATCGAGGCTTTTTTAGTAAAACTTATGTATTTGACAACGTATAAAATTTTTATTAAGATTGTTAATTGATACTTTATAACGATATTTGATTAGCGGTTGTATTGTGCATTTTGTAATAACATACTTTATCGACACTAGAATTACAAATTATTTAAACTACGTAAAATGTAAACATATGATATTGAAATAGGATTTATTTAGTCTTGCAACAGATCAATATAAGAAGGGTTTAGTTATAAAAGATCACTAATGTTTTAAAAATATTGCTTAATATTGCTCAAGTCCCCAGTCCCTTATACTCGGATTCCAATAAAATGAATGTGAAATAGTACCTAGACAATATACCCTGAGTATACCCAGAAATATAATATTGTTCCCTTTAGTGATATAGCCATTGTCGTGTCTGTGTGTACTCTGTAATACCGTGTACCTCCCGCTTCAGGTGAGCTTGTTGACAATGAAAATATCGACACAAATTACGAAAAGAGTTACATATCTTATGAGGTCGTTTGAGATGTAATTCTTTTCGTTACACGAGTCGATATTTTTATAGGATTTCTATAAGTACAAACACCGCGTAGCATTGCTAGTTGTCTGTTGTAAAAGCGCGCGAATACCTTTGACTAAACTATCGCACAACTGTTAAGTCGCGCTTTGATTCCTATGAGATTATATGGAGGTGCGCACACTGCTCGTTTTTTAGCTGTGCAACTAAACAGTTGAATTGGCTGCGGAACAATTGATAATCGCACAACTGTTGTGCGATAGTTTAGTCAAAGGTGTGCCTGCGATCTAATTGTAAAGCATTTATACGTGCACCCGACTCCGAGCTCTGGTGTGATTTGTACGCGACGTTATATAAATTAAAATATTTTTGTAAAATAATTTTGCTTTTTTTTTCAAAGTGTTTGTATGTTCCTTTTTTCATCATTTGTATGAAAATTGAACTTGCTTACGTCTGTTCTATATCTATAACATTTCGGAAATAGTAATATTGCATTAATAGAGCGTCGGTGGCTCAGTGGTTTAAGCACTTGACTTGTAATCTACAGGTCTTAGGTTCGAATCCCGCCGCCATGTACCAATGTGATTTTTCGATTTTTCGAATTTTCATATGTACATAATTTACCCGACGTTCTTACGGTGAAGGAAAACATCGTGATGCAACCTGAACATATCGGCGAAGAAATTCAAAGATATGTGTGAAGTCAACCAACCCGCACTTGGCCAGCGTGATTGACTATGGCCTAGTCACCCTAACTTTAGGGTAGGCTCCGAGCCCCTCGGTGGGGACATATAGTGAGCTGGTGATGAAAAATATTGCATTTCCAATTTCTTTTTTGATTACAACATCCTATGTTCTACATTTTGTAATAATTTATGAACTGTTGAAAAACTCCTCTTTGGCATACTGGTGTAGTTTTTAGTGCGCATTCAAAATAAATTTGAAACAACTTCCCGAAGAAAACTTCGAGGGTCAATACGTTGAAATTAGAAGAGATGACAGGTGCGACGCGACAACTATTCTTATAAATAACAATTCTATTCTGGCTCAATGCCAAGGCGAAAGAAATATCGTGAACAAACGATGACGTCTTTGAGATGTTTACACAGGGTTGCTTACGTAGTACAACTGAATTTATACTGTTTCCACATATCTGACAGAAATAATATAACGCCTAGTTTATATTTGACTAGCTGTTGCTCGCGATTTCGCCCGCGTGAAACTAAAAATATATTGAAAATTAGAAATACTATGATGCAAGAATTTTTGAAATCGGTCCAGTAGTTTTGAGTTATTTCAATATTAGTATAGATAGTAAGTACAGTTGGACAGTAGCGCAGGCCTCGCAAGTTCTATATGGATGCACTGGCGCCAGTTTGTATTTACATTAAGCCAGTTGTATGGCAGCGCTGATTTTGTGCGCTACTAGCTTACTTTATTAGCATAATGTAAATCAGGTATAAGAAAAACGTGACTGGTAAATCGGCTTAAAAAACTTAATGTTCTCGCCGTCTCAGGTTGTTGGAGGGCTGGATTGCTGAACACCGGATATCTCATAAAATCTAGACTTTGTTCTTAGGTTGGAATAGAAAGCACAATTTAGGTTCGTTTTCTTTCCAGTTAGATCGTTAATCTAACATTCTAAGCTATATCTTAGTATCTTGATAACATACAAACACAAATAAGAAACAGGTTTGCGGTCGCCGTTAACCAGGCTAGTGCTTCGTCTTCCCATCTTGATATCGCTGTCCCATTAGCCCGTATTACAAACAAATGTGATATGTTTCTACAATTAGAGATCGTAGCAGATGTTTTCAAAAGTGAATTTACAATAATGAGAATCCTTTCCTTGAATATGTTCGCTAAATATTCGGTGCTAGAGGACGAACATAAAAGTCACTTTATATTGCGATTATTGTCTAAATAAAGATTTAAGTGTACTTAGAAATAAAAGTTTAATTCAGTTTGGAGAATTTTTTATTTCATTAGAATATAAATAACACAATGAAATATAAAAATTAGCATTTTATATACAAAATATACGTGATCTCTTCATGACTAGGTTTATATTTATTTTTAAGCTTAGCCAATAGTTACAGTTAATTTTTTTGTCACAATAGTTAATGCTTTGGTTTTTTACAAAATTTTGTAAGCTTTTATTCAAAAGCACAGCAATTGAACTTTATTTACATACAAATACCGTTAAAAGCGATAATAGCCTTTTATTTATAATCGAAATTAAGCTTAAATAATGCATATTCAACAAATTAATGATTTCATAAAGATTTAAAGCATGATTTATATTTTTATGTATTTTTTTTAAATTATTAAATTATAATACTTACAAACTACATAATGAATATCGCGTAAATAAATTAATGTTAAAAATTAAGCACTGATTATTTGTATCTTTATACTCAGGTCTTATGCATTAAAAAATAGTTATAAAATGTAATTCTCGTCTTCCTAACAAACTAAGTGTCGCTAGGAATGGATTGTTACCAAGATACTTGTTACATTTCATTTGATCACATCAGTGCTTAATTTTGTTTTTAAGTACTTTGTTTGAGACTAAGACTTTATCGACTAAAGTCTACACAAGTACTTACTCTGGCGTCCCCTACCCTGACATCTAGATTTTGTGATAAACGATAACATCCGAGCACTTACCCCTTACATTTTAAAGACACTTAGGTGCATCGGATGAACACTCATGGATCATCATCGGATGAATACACATGAAGCTATAGAAAATGATCCTTTGGAATATTGATATATTTAGTGATCTTTAAAGTTGAATCTATTAAGTGAAATCTGGTGACTATCATTAAAGACTAAGATCTTAATTTAGTATGAAGATCGGCCAGAATGGTCCTCGAAGTGTTGGGTGCCAGGGGGCGCGCGGTACCCAGGGTAGTTGTGGCTGAGAGCGTGCTTCGCGAAGAAGCCAGAGTAGTCCTTGTTTACCTGTAACATAAGGTTCGAATTAGCTGGTCATGTAACATTACAAATACATTTACTAGAACAGTTTACTACGGCTCTACAACGCACAATCAAGCCTTCCACAGCGAAGCTAGTAGAGAGAAATAGGTGACACTTTTAAGACGTACACGGATGTGATTTAGTCAATTACGTGATGTCATGGTACTAGAATTGAGCTAAGCCTAAACTAAACGCGTTAGGTGGTGGCTACTACAGAGAGTACTAATCGTGTACCGTTGACCTTAATCGTAAAAACATCTATTACTGAAGGTAACCCATACTTGTTTATGCCAAAAGTAACTATGTCAATATAAAATATGATTTTTTACATAATTGATTCATAAGACGAGCAATATTATGCATTCTACAGAACTGCTTTTGCATTTGTTTGTCCATTTGACGAGCCGAACAAATAAGTTTTCGTAAAACTGCCTTTTAAAAAGGCAGTAAACGAAAAAACGTAATTGCAGCGATATCTAGTGCGCTTGTCTTTTGACGTGACTATACTAGGACTAAAAGAGTATTTTACTATGTTATTTGTGCATGAAAGGCTATCTCCAGTAACACATGCCATAAAAGTACATTTTTAAAAAAGTTAATGGAAGAGATTGTGTCACACTATGTCCGATGAAGCTTCACTTACAAATCGAGTAAAACAAGTCCGACCCGAACCGAACAAGTCGGTAGGGCGGACTTACACCTCCCTCATGGCAATTAATTCAGCAAGCGAATATTGCCGCGGCTAAAACAGACAACGATTGCACTCAGGATGGAGAATGGGGGCTGGTTATTCATGTTTGAGGCCTGTGGTGTATTTGTGTTAATTTAATATCGCCATAAGAAAAGCAGGAGTGATTTTTGGATTTCTGTATCAAAAAAACACATTACTTTTTGTAGGAGCTAACGTAGTCTGATTTTTAATTGTTTTACAAATTCGATAAGCTCTGGATTGTAGCTAATGTTGTGGATAGAAAGCGGTACTGATTTACCTGACATCGTTTTAAATTGAGTTTCAGCGAGGGCAAAACTATGTTACTTTAAAGCGATATAACGAATAATGGAGTGTATGATCTGGCAATGTAGAGAGCAATGAATGTAATGATTGTTTGTATGAGTGATCTGTCAAATATAATCTGTAAAGGTTACCTTGCGCGGTCTGCACGCTGGTCCCTTGGCCAGCATCACTCTCGCCTCGTTCTCAGCCGCGACGGCCTCCTTCACCGACTGCGGCGGCCACTTTTGGTCTCCACGCATGTTTACACCTCCTAGTATGGACAACGCATAAAATCTAACTATGAACTACACTACGCAGAACGTAGACGGAGAACACGTTTATTTTTTTTAATTCCGCGGACAAAAGCAGAAGCTAACTAACAATAATTTTATTAGTAGTAAGGAACAGCTTTCTACTATATATCCTACGTTGCGGTTACCATTAGCCCGTTTGTTTAACCACATTCAACCTAGCTATACTATACTAGAAAGTGGAATTAAAACAACAATGATACACTAATTCAAGCCATAGTAAGTAATGATGTCGACTATAAGTGAATATTGTCAATACAGTCAGTAAATAATAAGTCTTTAGTTGCTATAATTATTTTTTATTATCTTAAGAATACATTTTAAAGTTTTCTACTCGTTATATGAACACTTTACGAGTTTTAGTAGGTGTATGAAAGCTTTTACGTGTTCTGTATACTTCTCTAAAGCGAGACTGCGACATATAAAAACACAATCTTAAAAAACAATATGCTGACAGTGTCGTATTACATTGTGATGTAGCTTTAAAGAGTTTTATAGGATTTAATATAGCTCCTCTATACATTACGTAGATCGCACCTGTACCTCACTTTATGTATAAAAGATGTTTATTTGTTCATATCTTGTTTTGTATTACGAGTAAATTATGGCAATGTATAGCCAAATCGTACTCTACTTAACGTTTTAGTAATATTTATCGCTTGATAACAGAAATATTTTACAGTCTTCTCCAAAAATCAAATCGATATATGTTGATTGATTTTTCAGGTATTACATTTTTGGAAGTATTTTTTGGAGTCAAAACTTTCTCTGTAATTCAAATCCTGTCTTTGATACAAGGACTCTACGATCTCAATGTCTAGCTAATAGTTATATACCTAATAAATAAAATAAACGATTGGGTTAAACAAAGTATTAATATCTTCGATCTTGTTACCTTTAAACGAAGCTGTAGCAGGTTGACTGGGGAAGACCGGGGGCGGCTTCTGATGCACTGGCTGTTGTTGGCGCAGAGTTATGATGGACGGCGGCGGTTCAAACTGCTTCTGCGGCGGCTGGTACTGAGGCTCCGAGTACTGAGGCGAGTACTGCGGTTGCGGCGAATACTGCGGCTGCCCCGTGTACTGAGGCTGCAGGTACATAGACCATTTACTAGTTATACCGTACATGTCGTGTATTAAAGTTTGCACCTTTTTATAAGGGGTTCTAAGTCATATAAGCAACTTTTATAGCTTACAATCTTCCGCATTAAGAATTATTAAATAGTTACTCTGTCACTTGTGTCGATATCTCATATTAAATCTACACTAAGTGACGCCCTTAGTGATCATTTACTAATTCTAAGTGCGGCATTATTGCGAAGGTAATGAGAGCAACAACGTGCAATAATTATAAGTACAAATTATTTTCAATTCAACTTTACGATTGCGTTTAGTACTGCAGCACTTCAATCAATAGTCATTTGGATATACTCCAAGATTGAATGAACAATAAAGTAGAATTACAACATATTAAAACTTTTCAATACATAAATTCACAATGCACGACAATTGTATGTCGCGATGATCTCAATATGGCCAGGCGTTATAAAGCAGAGCAAAAATATAACTAGCATAAGAATACCTATACTCTCACATACCAAGACAATTAATACAAATAAATTCACTTGTTAATGCATTTGGTATTACACCACAAAACGTGTATTAATTCATGTTAAGTCGATGAACGTATACATGTATTGCTAATGCATAAGAAAGAAGTGACACGACAAACGCTGACGACGATGCATTCTCTTTCCAAAGAGTACCTGTGGAGAAGTAGGAGCGGGCACCGGGGCCCAGCGGCTGTTCTGTTGGCGGTAGGGCTGCGGCGAAGGCGGGCCCTGGCGGTAGGGGGCTACGGGAGAGGCACCAGCGCCAACCGGGATCAGCTTACTCAGCCCAGTCGCTTCCTGTCGCTTGCCTTCGCAGTGGGCAGGCGACGGCGTTTGGTACTGAGGCTGAGGTTGGTACTGGGGCTGAGGTTGGTACTGGGGCTGAGGTTGGTACTGGGGTTGGGATTGATACTGGGGTTGGGATTGAAACTGGGGTTGAGGTTGATATTGCGGCTGAGGGGATAGATAAGGGGATTGCGGCTGGGGCTGTGCCTGGGGCTGAGCCGAGGGTGAGTACTGTGGCTGTTGCGATGGGGAGTGCTGAGCGTTGTTGTAGAACGCTGGGCTCTGCTGTGGGTACAATGTAACTAATTGGGGCTATCTATAAATCACATAGAGGCATAGTAGCACTGAATATTTCAGAAACTCCCTGCACTTAATAAAAATAAATGAGTGAGTTCAGTATATATTTTAACAAGTTGTTCTAAAAATATTTGAATATTGCATACTTTTTTAGAAGTTTCTATGTGAACTGCAAATAACCCCATTTTCTTTTGTTACTAGGAAACTTATGAACATTTATTGAATATTTGTCTTGAAAAACTCTTTTATGTCTGTGCAATCAACTAGAACTAAAATTATGAAATCAAGAAATTACCCCCTTACCTATGTTATATTGTTTGATTAATTAATTATACTTTACTCGTAAAAGTTGCAAAATTTCAACTTAAGATCTAAAATTTTCACAATTCATTATGCTTATAATAATATACTTAGGTTATAAATTTCTGGCTGAAACATTTAAGCATATTTTCAACATTGTTTACTTAAAAAAATCCGTTTAAAGAAAAGCTGAAAGCAAGCGCGAAGAGACACTTATCCTAGAAGCAAATAATATTAAATAAATGTTCAAAACGTTCCCGCTTAGCGAAACGTAATCGCTATAATTTGCAAGCTCTATTAACCATAATATTGGATTACATGCTTTTACTGTGCTCCTGTCACCACTAAGCTTTAATGGCTATGTGCAGCTTTTCATGGTTTGTTATGTACACATATACATGGGGTCGGAACTTTTTCACTTAACTTTGCATAAGCTATATCTTTACCTGTTGGGTCTGGTGGTAGCCGTTGGTTTCGGGCACCGGCGGCCAAACGACTTTCTTCTGACCTAGAATTAAAAAAAACATTTATTAATAATAATTATTAGCAATTTTATCTAATGTATAACAATAAGGAATCTATTTCTCAAAGTTGTTCGATAGTCAACATGTTTGTTCCTTATTTCCAATCGTTTCACAAAGAACAAAAAATAAAAATACTGAACAAGAAATACACAAGAGAAACACGTAAAACTCATAATTTTCAAGATCGCAATCTGTCGCATCTATCATCACATCAAGCGTCTAAAACCACACGTATCTATGTTCAACATTTCTTTTATACACATTTTGAACATTCTGCTTTAAATTAGATCAACGATATCTATTGGATCAAAGCCAAAAAGTCCACAAAAAATATAGTTTTCATAGAATTGTGAACTGAATTTATCAGCTTCGTGCGTAAGTATATTAATTTTGGATTCATTGTTGCTGACGAATTATAGTTTAATTTGAGAGGAACTTGTTATATTCACTTTATAGTATTTAATGAAAATAACTTTGATATTTTAAGGCCATCTTGCAAATTACAGGTCGTGAAAAACGGATATGTTTGTTTTGTGCTATACTTAATTTTGCAATAGCTTTGTTTTCAGGTTGTAGTTTTATGTTGCTTATTTTTAAAGATAATAAAACAGCAAAATAAACCGTAAAGCTCAAGTCCTAAAAAATCCTAGTAAAGAAGAATTTCGCAGTCGATAGGATTTCTCGGGAGAAATCGTCCATGTCCGGTCTACTCTGGTTTTAAAGTTTACTGTTCTAAATTGTATTTACCTGAGTAACAACTAGAAATGCTGCATTACTTAAAAGCATGTAAGTTATTAATATTATTTGTTTCAATTACATTTGTAATTCGAATTATTATTATTATTATTTGTACTATTATTTACAATTGGATATTTGATAAATGAATTTAAGAAAGCTTCAGAATGTTGTACCTACAATATAATTTCCTTTAGGCATTGATTTAGGTTCAAAAATACAGTACAGCACTAATGATAACACATATAACAACCAGATTTTATTGGAATTTTTAAGTGAATTGTCAGTCTGTGTGAACACTAGATTTATATTTGATAAACTAAAATTTGAATGAATTTATGAAAATGTATTTTTGAAAGCTCACGAACATTCTATATTGGCAAAACTCTACTAACTAGCATAGCATTGAAAGCAATGACAATAATGATTAAGTGATTCATGTCTATGTTCTAATATTGCACAATAATGTATGGTAATATAAATGTGTACCTTACGACTGCTGTCGCTGGAGACGTTACGTTAAATCTGTTCTGTGTCAGGACGTCTTGTGGCCAGTTGGCTTGTGCCAGGTGTGTAGGTGCAAAAGAACCGCATATTATTTTAAGAGTTTAAAACCCCTTTTCCCCTAGCTCGACTAACCGCTTGACTCTGGCCGTATGCGATTTTTATTCGTATGTTACATCGCGCGGCCACAACTTCCATAGGTTAGCTGTCGCACACGGCTTAACGTTTAGTGGAAAAGTACGTTAAGGGTTATTATCGCCAACTCTTTCTAGCGTATTGGTTTGTATGTTTGTATGACACACAGACCATGAATTTTGATATGTGACGTGTTCCTTTTTGAAATAGATACAGAAATGTACGTCAACATAAAAAAAAAAACAAAATTAGTGTAACTGGCTGAATCATTCGTTTCGTTTGTTTTGTTAGTTTTTTCTTATTAGATATTTTTCGTCTTAGTTCACAAAGTGCCACATGGGTTATGAAATAAAGCCATTATACCTACAATCATCTCAAAACATGTATTTTTCAAAGATTTTTATGCTGTTATTTTAATCATATTTAGTAAAAAATTTGAATATTAATTCATACAGTGCAAATCGTTTTACATACAGTTATAATTGACGTGTTGGGTATGGTCACAATTATCTTAGTCATCAAATCGTCAATCATGCCAGTAAGATGATAATTAGACATAATTACTATGCATAATTGTTGGGTATTGAAAAGCGTCGGCAGTATTGCATAGTTCAACTTTTGGTTTTAATTTATTACATTGACATTACTGTTTTTATTGGTTCTCATATTGTTTCTTGTAAAAAAGTAATAAAAAGATTACCGTTAAATCTACTGTTTATAGCATATTTATTTATATTTACAAATAGTTTATTAGTGCATTTGTGTTTTTCACATCTATTTAGCTTGAGTGCAATGTGCAATATTAAATACTGTTCAAAGTGCTTAAAATTAATGTTAAGATATAATAAGTAGATATTGTTGTTACCCACTGCAGCAGTTCCATTATACTTTTCTACGATAATTTCTATATCTATACTGATTGTGGCAAACATGATTCATGAGTAAAATTTTAAACCGCGTTTACTTCTGTTAGATAAGCGAGTGTTCGCGGTTCTGAATAGTTTAGTACATCTGCACTTCGCATGGATAATATTAGTCGGTTGATTCATCCCGGCTAGAGATTGTGGAGCACCGAAATAGTTACAGCATGCGAAAAAAATTATATTATTCTTAGACTTGCAGGTATTCTAAGACTATAATAAACTGATTACTTCTGATTCGTCCTATGTGTGTAACACAATTTAATCTATATTACAATACCTACGTAAAATGCATACATTAAATTTATAACATAAATTGGTTTTGCACAATAATATGTATGTAAAAGAACCATAAAATGTGACTTCATTCTACAATAGAAAAATCATAGTGATAAATAACGAACTACTGATATCACGATATTAGTTGCTGACTTACAATTAACGATTAAATCTGTTTTAGATTGTGATTTCTAAAAAAGAAGCGTTATTCCATCCAAACCTTGCAATTGCGTTGACCTATATAGCAAGATCTAAATGTAACGTTGTAAGTTTATTCACAGACATCCTTCGCGTGGCTGTTACACTGAGAGCACGCGCACACCTTTGACTAAACTATCGCACAACTGTTTAATCGCGCTTTGACTATGAGGTGCGCACACTACTTGATTTTTAGTTGTGCAACTAAACAGTTGAATGGGCTGCGAAACAATCGACAATCGCACAACAGTTGTGTGATAGTTCAAAGGTGTGCGCCCGCTCTGTGTATGCGCGGACATCTAAACATCGGTGTGGAAAATTATAGTCGATGATGAGTCAATTTGTATAATATAGCACAGCGGTTAGTGTTACTGGCTATGTTATGTACTGGATATTCGATTCAATTCTGATTTTGTTCATACTGTGGAATTGAAAACTTGTTCCTAGAAAATCACTTGTACATTTGGAATCTTAATTTCTGTAATCACAGCTAAATGATTCTAAAAACGTTGAATGATTTTTTTTCCTCGTTTACTTGATATATATTCACTTAGACCTAAAATATATACGTATCACTGGCAATGATAAATGTTTGCCAAAAACTTTCACTAATGAGCGATTTGTCCCATCTGGTCATGACAACAATGACACATGATATGAGAATTTACGAATATTTTGTAACATTTACACGTAATACTCGTTACACTCAAAACTAAGAAAAACATTGTATGAATCATGTAAATCCCAGGCGATGTTGAACTAGTGTGTACTATCTTTGAATTCAACTTCACCGACATGTGGAATTACGGGTACAGTCAGATGCATAAATATGTATTTACATTTTCTTTGAAACTTGTATAGGCGTTCGCTTTTAAAGACATTTATGCACAGTCACCAATAGCGCAAATTCTTAGTCGTAAGCATACAAACGTATTCACGCATTGACATTTTTTTAACCGAAGGTATACACAAGACTCCGTAGCTTGTAAATTTACATTTATGCAGCCGACTGTACTAAATACTTCGATAGTATGATAATCTACATCTACCGGTGCCCATTCCAGTACCTTTGGTAGCCTTCAAGAAATCAGAATAAATGTGACCGGTGGTATCAAGTAAGTGCCATCCCCGTCGGACCGAGTCCTCCTTGCGCGGTGGCCAAGAGCTGTCAAAACGACGCCGTGCGAGGACCAAATTGTCCATAATCGCTTGGATTTGCGTCGGGTCTAACTCTGGCGAAGCAATGCAAGTTACGCATTAGTAAAGCTTTGTATATCGATGAAATTAAATGTAATATCTAGAACCAATATTAAGACGTACCAATTCGTGGATTGAATTACATCGTGAACCATCTCTGTATTATGCTTATTAGATATATTTAGTTTTTTTTGCTGTATTTTGGAAGTGCTAAATATATGGTTAGTAAATTATTTACAGTTCGCTATTATTTTTAACGAACGAAATAGTTCGTTTTGATTTCAGTTACTATGTCAACAACCATACAATTAATATTAACTTACTAGGAAGTCCCTTGCGGTTGCGCTCTTCCTCCTCAAGCATGCGCAGAACGGCCGAGTTGGCGAGGTTGGCTGGCTTATTAGCGCCTGGATTGTTGAAGTCGATCCTATAACGAAATCACTCATTAAAATTGTTTACAACTATTGTGTTATATTGTTTAAATTAAAACAATAGCCGTATCAATAGTAATTAATTTTAAAGGACACGTATGAAAGTTTTTTAATCTTAAATTAAACACGCGGAAAGAGTAATGAAATATCAACCAGAAAGTAACTTATTACATAAGTTAACTAATAACTTTAAATGCTTTATAACATTACTAGCTTTCGCCCGCGACTCTGTCCGCGTGGAATTAAATAAAACAAAAGCAAGTAGCCTATGTGTTCTTCCAGACTATCCTCTACATCTATGCCAAATTTTATCGAGATCCGTTCAGCCATTTAGGCTACAAACCCTAACAAACATCCATCCATCCATCCATCCATCCATCCATCTAAACTTTCGCATTTATAATATTAGTTTGATTAGTTTGATTATGTGTTACTTGACGCCTTACAAGTTAAGGTTAACCTCAATAATCCTTCTTTGGCAAGTTATCGTGACTCAATGTTAAACAACAAGTTCTCTATTAAATCTCGAAGGTAAACAATATAAAAACTTGTACTAAGTTAACAAAATTATATATTGCAAAGACAACTATATAGCTTTGATTTTACGGTTGTTTTTCATTTGGCATTAGCGGTGGAAATGTAATTTCTTTAAAGTTCAACCGCGTATTTATAATCTGACAACATTGGCACGTATTGACAGCAACATTCGCTCTTTCTGTCAATCAGTTGTCATTAGTCACTATTTCTACGAAGAATTATTTGAGAGTCTTCAATCTAAAGACGATTCATTAATAAAAACATTTATTATATTTTTCGTTTTTAATTAATCAATTTTTAAATATTTTTTAGAAAAAAATTAATCTCGTCCATTGTTTTGAACTTTAGTTAAGTCAGTAATTTAAAAAAAATATTTGTTCTCTTTCAACTACTTATTTGAAAAATGAATTATAGAAATATTGCCTATACTCAATTTAAGGTATTAGATATTTGTAAGGGAAAGATTTGTTAAATAAAATGATAGTGATAGTGGGTGCTTTCTTGTACAGTTTGTTGGTACGAGCTATGATCAATTATGTACCGGTTTGCTGATAATATCAAATGCTATCACAACCTTCGGCGATGTGAAGCCAAGTGTAATGTGTATAAGAAATTATAATCGATACCCAATTATATGCCGTTGTGTTTGTATCTGGTACCATACTATGTTACCGATGGATTGTAAGAACCGGTATTCAATAAAATGTCTAGCTTTTTAGTATGTATGATAGAGTATGGTATTAGATGTTTAATTTTTAATTTTACTTCCATTAGTAAGAATTGCTATAGAATGACAAATAAAATAAATAATTATTTAAAAAGAATCCTTTCATACTAATATATTTAGAGTGAAACCTTAGCAAGTTTAGATCGATGCATGCAGTTGTACTTAATTCACACACTTACTTAGACTTAAGTATTGTTAAATCAATGGAACAATAAAAAGTCGAAAGTGATGTAAACTTACTCATTGTTTTCATCGACAATCTCCATTTTCCACGACGTGAATAAACAACAATATATTTTTTTATTTACACTTACGTACGTAATGACAGATTTTTTAGTTATTTTTAAATATAACGCATGCGCTTTTGATCATGTGCCAGTTATATTCAAAGATCTTTTATTGCCTGTGATTATTTTAATGACTTATTCCTGAATCATTAAAATACAATGGCGTCATTAATATTATAATTTTAATGATTGCATTTGAAATAGATAATTCAACGGATAGACATTTGTTTTATCAATTTATCTTTTTGATTGAGTTATTTCAACAATATGCGTCGTGCGATCGATTGAAAAGCTAATAAAAACTTCTGAGGAAAGAAAAATTGGAACGTGCTAGCAAATTGTTTTTCAAGAAAAACGGCACATTACAAGTCTTACAAATAAATTGTTTTTCTTTAATCTATTTTTATTCACAGTTTAAAGCGTGAATGAAAATTGTGTGAAAACAAAACAAATATTTCTCACTAACACTGAATTTTTAATTGAATATAACCTCGACAACTTAAATAACCTCGTTTTTAAATTATTAACTGTCGACTTCTTTAATTATAATCAACAACATAATACAAGAAAAAGTAGTAAATTGGTAAGCGCACAGCCTGCGCCCGCGCCGCGGTAACACTGTGGCCGACGCGGGTTGCCTGCGCTAGATTTCTGTAGACGCCTATACTCGTACCTGTTTGACAGTTTATATGTCACACTAGTCGGAAGACATAAAATTATAAAGGAATATTTTACATATTAAGGCTACTTCCGTAAAAGAAATATTTATTAACCATCTGTAATGTTGCACATAAATTAATTATATAATAAATTTGTGTCATAAACTAAACTTTATGACACAAAGCCAGTTATTAAAATAGTACTGAAACTGCTTGGTCTATATACTATATCATTTGTTTGTCATTCTGGATTCAAATTTCAATCTATATATCTTCTATCTATACATATAATAACATTAGAGTGTCTGTTTGTAATATAAAAAAAAAATCCAGATTTCAAGGAGACTGCGTTGCTGATAACGAAAATCGCTTTTAAAAAAATGTTGTCTGTCTGTCTGTCCGCAAGCCGCGTTTGTTCCGGGTATACTCCGGAACGGCTGGGCAGATTTCGAATGGACATTCACTAAAGGGTAGCTAATAGACGGGCATATTATGGACTACATTTTTATTTTAATATTGCGTAAACGAAGTCGCGGGCAACAGCTAGTTTACAAATATACTACTAATGTCTAGGGTGTATTTGTTATGTCAACAGTACATATGAGTAATGGAAGTTAATAACAAACATTACTCATGTGTTAACATAAACAAATAACCTGTTTCTTGAAAGTTAAATATAGGATCCTTATAACAATACCACAAAAATGTGGTTAGACACTGTTTTTAACACGTGTTTTAACAGCACCGCTGATATAAAGGACATCAAAGTTGTTACATGTTTTCGATATAAGTTCTTTAGTAAGTTATGGTCAAGATCCCAGAAGCCAACATTATACGTGTAATAAAGTTTAAATTACCATGATTTAAAAAACAAAAATTCATATGTTTAAGGTGATATTTAAATTACCACCAGTGACACTTTTAAATTTTCTTTCATTGTTTTGTTTTCAATTTTTGTTTAATATGTGTGTGATAGTTAAAAAAAATATTTTCTTGTGAGCGCTGTGTACGCGTGTCATCTGTGTGTTCTGCTTTTTTTGTTTTTCTTTATCTATAATATACTTAACCTGGTTGTGACCTTTGAACATGCAATCGGTGTACCTGTTTAATAAATAAATATGTATTTGAAAAATATTTTTTTTCGCTACGACCATAGTGTGTAGAGTAAATACTGTACTTATAGTTTAAAATTCTTTGGGGTTTCTTCTCAAATCTAAATATTGGCGTGTGTAACTTACACTTTCATAGTAATTCAATAGCCAGTTCGGTATGCGTGCAATGTGGCGCGGTGCTAAATTTTGTGCATGCAAAATGTCAGCAACCGGTGAGATACTGTCTCTATAATTATGACGGTAGACGAAAATAAACTTCAATGATACATTGTTGATATTTTTATAAAATAAGACCTTTATCTGTGAAAAAAAAATCTAACACTTAATAAACAAAAAGTAAAATTGGTAAGGGAAGGCTTTTTGAAAGCAAAATACTTATGACGTACAAACAAAATAATATGCGGGGATTTAGAAAAAGGGAAAACTTACAGATAATAATCACTGTCTACATAAAGAGAAAATCGTTTCAAATACGATAATTAGTACACACATAAAAAATAAGGACAATATAAAAATAGTTAGGTTAGAAAATGAAAACTTACTACTTTATATGGAACTATAATATTCACTAACAAGATGGTAGCACTCACTCTGTTTCGCAAATACTGAGGCAGTCCGTGCATAGATTTACATCTCGAGTGTTGCGTCACGCTTTGCGATTGCAATTTGTTTTTTACTGTCGTCATTTTGGCTTGCACCCCGCCACCGAAGATAGCTTCAATAATTTATCGCGTGTTTACTTTGTACTTAGTGAGATCATTGTTTATCTGACAATAATCGATCAATCTATTTTAATCTTGAATTTATTATAGCCAACTGTAAATTGACTATTTCATTATTAGGCGATTTTCTTTTGACTTCACAGATATTAAATAAAAAATTCCGGTGACTACTGACGTCATAATTATGTTTGCAACATTGTTAATTGTCAAAAGTTGTGTAGAAATGCAAATGTATTTTATTGTGACGTCCCACTTTGTCTTTTAGTTACGTCGAATTTAATCTGAGAAAAATATACGGCAAATTTTGGATAATCTGTGCAATAAAACGAAGAACAATATCGAAGTGTATAAGATGAAAGAGAACATCTACAAATTATTGGCTCATGCGGTGTTCAGAGGTGATTTTTTTTTTTAATACGATATGGTGGCAAACGAGCAAGCGGCCACCTAAATCCGCCGAAATGGCGAAGCGACCGCTTCCCATAGACCTCCGCAATTGCAGATGCGTTGCCTACCATAAATCGACGGAGGAGGAGACACTTAAAGAGGATATTTCCCTCAAAATCCACTTTCCCGTCCAATTCTTTTCTTATAAGAAAAGGGTGGAACGGGAAAGGGACAAAAGTTGGGCCTCCGGCACCACACTCATCAGACGAAACGCGGAATTGCTTCCACTTCACGCCTGTCTTCTGTGTGGTCGTGGTATTGTACCGGGCGAGCCGGCCCATTCGTGCTAAGATGTTAAAGCGGGCTCTACCACTGTTAATAATATTTGTTAAGAATATTTCCTCTTCATTAGATTTTTAGTTAAAGAATTTAAATTTCTTGTTTTTCATTGTTTAGTATTCTATCAATGTTCCTCTAAGAATAAGCTGAGTTAATTCATTGAGTTAGGAAACCCTGATGAGTTAACACAGCAATAGTTTTTATAATGAGCATTTGCTATAACTTTCGTCACGTGACACGTTTTTGAGTCGTTGGGAGAATACAAGTAATTGTGGTGTGATCTTCTATTGGTAATTACATTGAATTATAACAATCATTAAGTATGGTATCTCTTCTTTTTTCAAAAGTAATTAAAAAGATCACAATGTGTTTGAACAGTGGGTACCGTACATGAATGATATTGCATATACCTAGCATACAAACATTACTAACGTTCATTGATTTATGTTAATTCTAATTGTAATGTCATCCACTGAAATTGATCAGATATTATCCAATTACCATGTAATAATCAAAGCAGTGATTTGAAAGCTATGTAATAATAGAAGACGAGGGTCCTGAATACGCTGATGTTATGCCCTAGAGCAAACTTAATACAATACGAGAATCGTTAAAGTTAGACATTCATTTGTAACAAAACTCTCCTTTGAATGTTATTCGGTTAGCGATATAAATTAAAGTAATAATCTCCGTACCATAAATTCTTTTCAGAATTTTCTAAAACTATTTATCAAATGTAGTGTTTCAGACAAGTAGTTATTGGTCGTTTCTGATGTAGAATTGATATGCTGCCAAAACTTTCCTTGCAACGAATTTTTGTACAATCTGAAATATCGATACTGCATTTATAGCTCTCAAGAATGCTAGAAAGCGAAATAAGCTCGCAACATTTCTTATAAAGATTGTTGTAGACGGATATGAATAGGCAAAGGTATACGAAATAATTTTCAATTAAATTTTCAATCGGTTTGGGAATAGTTACATAGATTTTTTTATTTTCAATTTTTATATTAATGTATTGCTTTATTCGGCATATGATAGTGGATTTATTTGAAGGAGCAGATTATTTTTGGTCAAACTATTGTATGTTTAAGTTAAGTGTATTTAAGATCGTAAATTCGTACTTGGTTGTTAATCGAGGCCAGAGGTCCTAAGGGCGTCAGTTTGTATCTATCCTTGAAACTTGGAACATAGGACGACCTTCTATTGTTTATCTGGTGATAGAAGTCTGTTATGTGAGAATTGTTTACGTACCCTACTGTGCCATTGTCGAGGTTCTGCAGGTGTTTGTTGAGGGTCTCTTGTATGTTCTGCTGCGAGTACAGCCCGATGGGCGAGTTGAACTGCTTGTGCACTATCTTAGGGCCGGTGGCCATATTGGAGTCGTTCGTTCGGCGCTGGAACACGAAAGAAATAGTTTCACGCTAAGTTTTGTATATAGCTTTTGTGAAATGTGACAAAATTACAAATATTGTAAAGAAGTGACGTAAATACATGATTTGGTCATTTTGTATTTCACTATTCTTTCGCCTCGCGGTAGACAAAGCGAAGCTTGGTGCCAATTTTACTAATCGCAAAGAATTAAAATAAAATATAAGAAATTCAATACAATATCTACGCTACAAATCGGTATTAAGATTCAAGAATACTTTAACCTCTGATAAATTTTGTCACAAAATTACATTTCGCAATACTCTTCCAGAATATTCAGTAGAATAATTAATTCTAAAAACGTAACAGTGTAACACCGGTGCTCTAAAGATTAGATTGACAATTTTTATCCTCCTCATGAGGTAATTTTATTACAGCGTCGCGAGATTCGTGGGCCGGGGGTTAGAGGAAAGCTCGGCGTCTTATTGCAATTTTATTAGCCCGACACCAACGGCGACGGCTATAATATTTTGCCCTGAATGTCTCGGCGACAGGTAGCTTTGTACAAATAAGTTTTCAATATTGGCATCGGACGAGACTCGATGGTAGATTATTAAAAAGTGTTTTGAAGGACTCATGAAAAGCAATAAGACATTCCAGAGACAAAAAAAATATTTATTTGCGAATCTCTGACAAAAATGTGTATCTCGCGGAAGATCAGCGCTGGGTACTTCAATTAGAAGCATCCAGCATTTATAGCTGAGCGAGGACCCAATCCGGTCAGCATTGGAATACTCATTTTACTCGTATAATAAATATTTCTTTTGTCTTTTCATTACGTTTTTTTTTTTATTATTGCTTACTTAATTACTTTGTTTGTTTTTTGTCATTTCTAAATGTGTTGTAGTGTTGATAAGATTAAATGTTAATTTATTTATTTATTTACTTCATTTGTAAATTGATTTTGTTTTGAATATTTTTAGACGAGTGTAGCTTTTGCATTCGGTTAGATTGAGAATCAATGAGGTGTCAATGACTGTATATATGCAAGCTGTATCGGTTACAGATAGGAACGTTGTGTGGTGTGAAGAACGAGCAATTTATTCGGCGGCGCGGAAATTGATACAAAATCTATTTGTGTGAGAGTCGGTACTCGCAAAATGTAGGCGGAAGGCGTCTGAGGATCGTCGCTCTAGAATTAGACGGCCGTGTGCTGCATTGTGAAAGAGAATGTTTATCTGATTTTTAATTACATACTTTCTAAAAGAAGTTTCTAGGCGTTTGATGCAATATAAAACGAATTTAGGTAAAAGATCTGTTTAGTAAAACTTCATGAGGTATGTCTTAGTGCGAATATTGTATAGATTATACTCAGTCTTTGCTTTCAATATCATTAGTCTTTAATTACATTTGATTTATGATTATCATGTTATTAACCATAGCTTTTGTGTAACAATAAAATAAGATTTATCATTCATCATTCGTTGTTTAGTTAGTTCGAGTTAGTTTGAAATGATTAGAAGCTACTTTTAAGATGGTACAAAAAATGTTGTAGGTTCCTCACTTAGTTAGAATGTGACCGTGAGTTGTATGTCAAATTAAATGGGAAATTTAAATAAGAGGTTCGACTCTTGTATTCTCAATGTTTTTTGTACATATACAATTCTGTCGGGTAACGTTTATAACAGAAGCAGCGTGGGAGTTCTTAAAAACTTGCCAGTGGCTCTGTTCAAAGATAAGATATTTAGAGAAGGCAATGAAAATAATCTTCGGGCATAAATATTTTGAAGGCCATCGGACGAATTTCATGTTTTTAAATAAATTCTTCACATGTATCATTTAAATAATAATTGTATGATAACAAATAATTATTTTTATAATTCCTAACATTTTATAAACAAAACATACAACATTGAAAATTTTTACTTTATTTTTTTTTTAAATTAATGATTATATTCTTGCATTGTTTGTTATTGACAATTACAAGCAACACGTGAAAATGTTAGGTACGTTTATATTACAAGGGTAAATGTTATGATGTAAAAATATTTTCCAGACGAGTTTTGAGGCCGATAAAGATGTTTTTAAACAAACAAGGTTAACAATACCGTCATCAAGGTTCGAAATAAATCTGTCGTCTAAGCGGATGATATAAATAAGTTTCAGATATTTTAAAGCGCATCTATCCGCGCGGAAATGTTCAAATGTATTTCATAATGGATGAATTAGCAACGAGTACGTTGGTTAGATTGTTTTATCTCGAATGTCTTTCCAATGAAATCACCATCAGGCCGTTGGGTCACCGCTTACGCGTCCGCGAAAACGAAGACGCTTACAGTCTATTTCAGTAACATGAAGTCATGGCGAATTATTTCTGTAACCGTACACCTATGCAGTTAGTTACGACGGTCAGGTGAGAAGCGAATAAAAATACGTAATATATAGAAGCGTTTTATTAGTGCTTATGTTACGTGAAGCTTAGATTTAGTTTGTTATGAGTACCTTGGGCGGCGGTCAGGTTCGTGCGAGCGGCGTGGATGCCGACCTCTTACTGAGCGGGAGGAAAAGCGGGCGCCCACGCGCAAGCTCTCGCCTCACCTGTAATGTTTCACTGATCATGAAAAACTTCACTCACATTACATATATATTCGTTTTATAATTCACTTGTAATCATATATGCATATACATTGATGATATTTTCAAAAATCGCACGAGTCAAATTTTCATTTCCATCACGTAATGTACAAAAACAATTTTCAGTTTTCCCGGAACACTGGATAGCAAAGGTTATTTGTTTACCTTGAGCTATATTTTTTGTTGAAATATTTAGTTGTACGTCTTTAAATAAGTTACCTGGTAATAACACTGACAATGAGGACCTTGAACTTAAACGACCGTGCACTGATAGTATTGAAGTGCGACACACAGTCTCTGCCTTCGGCTTCCAGTCTACGAATGAGGGCGCACCGATCGCATAGTCATGAATTTTATAATTTGAACTATTTTTAAATGTACGCTGCGAATATGGTGAGTATAAATTATAAGCGAGTACATCTGATAGTATCTGTCCTGCAGTCAATAGGCACTCGTTTTCGTTTTGATCAGGTTGTTGATCTCGCAGCTCCGCGCGTTATTTCCGGCAAAGAAATCGAGCACATTTTCCACGCTTATGTCTTCATCCAGTACTGTTATTGATCGACTTCCTTTATAATATAAACTAAACAAACACATTTATTTTGGACTTTCAGTTTGTTTTATTGCATTAGTTATGTTAAAATAACTTTACTAAGTTGTTGATAAAAAAATGATTAACTATACATTTTTATACTATAATTAGGATAAACAAAAATTATACTGACTTTATCAATTAAATTGATAGAACATATTATCATTGGTTTTCATATGATGGTATTACATTAATTTCATTTTATGTCACTCTTATTTCAGTAGCAATACTTGTACAAAACAAACAGTGATGTTTATTTAGTATAGGTATAGAGATGCGTGTTTAAAAACAAATGAATCTTGTTTTATTTTTATCCGCCCAAGTACAGCCAAACAGGTGCGCAATGATGTTACTATGAACTCGCGAGTGGGACGCTCACCAAGAGCTACGAACTGATGCAACACAGGGTAAAAGTAATAATACAAATGCTAAATAACTAACATGTCTAGTTACTTATTATTTTTATAAAAAATATAGTTAACTCTCTTGAAACAACGATAAGATTGATTTTCTATGCTATCTTGCTGATAACATTCATTTGTTCGTATTGCGCAGTTCAGATGAAGAGAAAATAATTTAAAATTGATGTAAACGTTCAATTTTATAGAATTGATATTATCAACAAGGGAATTCTAACTCTCATTGCCATAATATTTTTTTGCCTTCTCTATGTCGTATAGTGTGCGTAGCTCTATGTTTGGTGGATGAATGCATTCTCTCGGAGGGCTCTGAGCATCAGGGCTTATGAATCACCACGACTGCCGGCTGCAGACATTAATCGTTTGACATTGCGTCTATAAAAATACATTCATTATCTCATTTTCGTACTCATTTTCAAGGCTATTTGAATCATTAAGCGTAATTAAACAACGACATTACATCAAGATTTATTACTGATGTTGGTATGTTTGTTATTTTTTGTAATATATCTGTAATTTGAGTTTTAGAAAGAAAGTTATTAAAGGAATCTTTTAATGTTGTTCTTCTCCTTGCAAAAGTTCTTGTCAATTTGGTAGTAATAGGCATAAAGTATGGTATTTTTCTCACATATTGATAATGAGAGTAAAGAAACAGAAATAAACAGTACTTACCGCATGTTTTCGAAGCAATAATAATTCAATCGTAATTATTTAATAAAATATTATATTAGTATTTCCGAATAGGGCATTTGTAAGACGTTCCAGATTGTTCGCGGCACGTGCTCGTGACATTATGACAAGTACAATATCTTGCAGGCAAGCGTAATCACGAGACTATGCATTTCATAGCTTCGATTTAATACAAATGTCCCTATTAAATAGGGTTGCCTGTCGCAAACATTAAGTACATTTACTGCATTAACATTTCAAGGACGACCTTAACTAAGTGTTGATAGACGATAATTTTAAAGTGTAGCTTTGTAAAAGTACAGCAGAATTCCCAGTACTCAACCCGGAGAAGGGGAGTAAAAACTAAACGCTTAAGGGGACATGGTTGTGTTCCGTACGGAGATCCCATTCCCCCCTTTTTTAGTGATGTTGGCGACCACCGTGGGGTTTTAGTCGGTGCGAGTCCGACATATTCCGACTCTAGGCCCCAATGAGTCGGAATATGCGTAAGCATTTCCCCACGTAAAAAAAAAAGAATTACCAGTACTACATTTTTAACGTAGTATTGCGTAAGAATTTAGTTAAAATTTTGTTTTCAAAAATTTATGATTTTGTTATATGATCTTAGGATATTAAAAATGCGTTTTAAAAATATCAGGGTACACCCTCATACATGAAAAAAAAAACTTTAACTTAAATATAAATTGAATGATTTACATCAATTGAACAATTTTGAACCTTTTAAGTATTTACTGATAGTATCAAAGCGAGCGAATAATTTAAAAAACATAAACAAGAGATCAAAGAAATGTTATCTCAACTTAGACAAAGTTATCGGGGCTTTAGTAAAAACATTTATTTAAACATACAACATTCACGGATTCTTTGAATTTAATGATCAATGGTTTGTGAAAATAAACATTTTTGTAAAGGAAAAATAACTAATAATTAGAAATTTAAAAAAAAAATTCATGGATTTCAGATATTAATGTTAATGATTATCCTTCGAACGTGGTAACGTAATATAGTACCTACCGCTAAGCCATTGAAAATTACTCATCACCAGCTCAGTATACGTCCCCACTGAGGGGCTCGGAGCCTACCCTACGTTAAAGTGACTAGGCCTTAGTCAACTACGCAGGGCCAGTGCGGGTTGGTTGACTTCACACATATCTTTTGAATTTCTTCTCCGATATGTGCAGGTTGCATCACGATGT